>CAEGAF010172315.1:0-14079 GCA_903067075.1 Micropoecilia bifurca
TGTGTGTGTGTGTGTGTGTGTGTGTGTGTGTGTGTGTGTGTGTGTGTGTGTGTGTGTGTGTGTGTGTGTGCCACTTTGGGTGTCCAAAAAGGTGTGTGAGTCCACATTTATTGTGCACATATGCTAATTCAAGTCTTCAAATCAAACCTTTAGTGCGCAACACCTGCTCCATTTTTCATAAACATGCAGGCAGCCACTTTCTGAAATAGAACATAATTTCCTCTGAAAATTACCAAAAGAGTTTAGCATAATGAACATGACTAGTGTTTCAGCCTCAACAAGGTGTTTATTGAGTCGGTAATGAGATCCACACACTCCCAACGGAAAAATGTTAATGTGTGAGACTGTGTGTGTCTGTGTGTGTGTGTGTGTGTGTGTGTGTTTCAACTCCAGACTAAAAGCAAGATTCACTTAGACTAAATAATGCACAAAGTCTGTGTATCTTTCATCAGCAGACCTTGTATTTTCTTCACATATAGCTTCTGTTGCTACATATAAAACAGCAGCCTCAAAACACTGTCAACAAATTCTTGAGCAAGGAATCTTTAAATTATGTATCGTTTGTGAATCATCTGCTCATTACTAATGCGCAGGCTGTGAATCGCTTCTATAAACATGGATACACCTAAGGCAGTCAGCAATAAACATTGAAATGTTGTCACTTGCAACTCGACTCTTACCGTCACTTTGCATCAGTCTGGTTAGAAAATAATCGATTGTTCTTTTCTTTGCTTGAATGCATGGACAATAACTTTGCGCATAACTCTGCTGCCTTTGTGATTTATCACCGAGTTCCACAAGGATTTGATTGAAATGAAAAACAAAGGCGCCTTCTTGATTCACCCACTAAATAATTAGGCAGAAGATGACAGTCACTGAATTGCAGAAATTAAAAAAGGGAGTAATCATCTTTTCTTCCAACAAACAAAAAGATTTCCCTGAACTGTTCAAAGTCTCCATATATTTTCAGAGAACGAGTCTGGATTACTTATTTGCTGTCAGATATTTGGGAGAAATATTTTCAGCTTGATACAAATGTTCAAAACTTTCTGGAAAGAAACTGAAAGCTTAAGTGTAAAAATCTAAAGGTGGATTATTGTGGAAAGAAAAACAAAACAAAAGGTGGCTGATCAAAATCTAATGCAAATATGAAGTTTAATTCTCAATAGAGCTTTCAGAACAACGCTGCTCTTTTTATCTCCAGAGAGTTAGCTTAATGACCTCCCATTCTTTTATTTTTCAAAGATATTTTGAATAAATAAATCAAAACATTTTAATGTTGCGGATTTGTTACAGAATAGAGCCGAACACACACTTCCGACACTTGGACATCCAATTTGCCACGTCTGCATTTTTGTCGTTTGTCATAATCGTGTGTAATAAAAGTTCAGACTCCTGTCAAGCTCAAGTTAAACTCTGTACAACTGGTTTCAGTGAATCCATTTTGACCTATTGACGTTGCCCATGTAGTTACAAAACTAAACTGGTAATGAAAGTAACCCTTTCTTCCCCCAATGAACAGGAAATTTGCATATTTTCATACTGGAGCTAGTGAGATTTTTCCTTCCTTGAAATACTGTTTATTTTCCCAACAGCAAAAAAAGGAAACATTTAGGACTTGCAGAAAACAACTTTAGTTATTTATAATGAAATGATATTCTGATTTTATTTGTGTATCATGTTGAGCATTTAAGGTCACATGTGTTTTAATGAATCATTCCTTCAAGACAGACATAACACCTTTGTGTCATTGAAGTTGTTCCTTTGGGTTCTCCAGGGTAAAAGTGGTGACAGAATCGGCTTCTTCCCTGCCAACTTTGTGCAAAGGGTCCGACCAGGCGAGCGGGTGTGGCGGGTCGTGCAGAGCTTTCCCGGAAACAGAGAGAAGGGACACATGGCAGTGAGAGAGTCGCAGGTAACCCAATAATGCTAATGGATTGCTAACATTCTTCTTTGCAAACCTAGCTCTCATGAGGCAAACAAAAATTTAGTTAGTTGCAATTTTAGAGCGAGAGAGAGAAAAAAAAACATCAACCAGAGGTGATGCTATTTTAGGAAAGGAAAAAACAGTTAAACTTTTTTCCCCACACAATTTCCCTCTGTTGTAATCTGAGAACAGGGTTGTCCAGTGTGCAGCCAGGGGCCATTCATGGCCTTTGAGATAATTTTGTGTGGCCTCAGACTACAATTTACGAATGGTACGAATCAAATTTTACAGACAAACACAGGTAGTCAAATTAAAGCAGGCATTTTTGAATAAAGACAGAAAATAGCCTTTTAAAATTGACCCAAAACTTCAATGAGGCAAAAAAGTGAGACCCTTTTTTTATATCTTGGATCCAATTACAGATTACATATCTCTCTGGAATGCTTGCCTTCAGACAAACAGGTGATGTTAAATAAACTGAATCATTTTTCAAAGCGGTGTCAGTAGACCCGGAAAAAACATCATATCTGGTTTTGTTGGAAGTACAGTTTCACCGGCATGGAGAAGAGGGAAAGTTCTGAAAAACTTTGTAAAATATTATTAAGATCCTCCAATTAACCACTAATGGGCAACAATTACTTATTAAAGATGTCCTTAAACCAGAACTATAACACAAATTATAGCAATAACCGGTAAACCCAAAAATTATGAATAATTAAAATGAAAACATATTTCTAAAATGACCCAACTTTGTAGGGTTTTTTTTGTTTGTTTTGATAGAAAACAAAGATGACACAGAAGCTCTAGATGGAAGCTCACGGTCTTCCGGTCTGTGATCAGTGAATGATCAGAACATTATCTTCGAACCAGAATAATGGATATGACATTCTGTGCTCGACCTGAGGAGAGAATGAGTAATAACGTCATGTGTGTTGCGGCCATAGATGCACTAAATTATCCTCGTAATAAGTAATTCCAAACATTCACAGAGAGTCTCCCCATATTCGTGTTCTCCTCATTTTCCTTTCCTCTCCTCGTTGTAGATTTGTGTTGGGAAGAGAGAAGATGGGGAAATGTTCCTGAAGCTGAGCAGTGGAAAGAAGAGAGGCCTGGTCCCTGCCGACTCCATAGAGGAGATCTGAACATTATTTCACTTTTACACCTCGACTCAAACTGTCAGCGCCGCACTCTGGAGAAATGACCATCCAAGCCTCTGCAACCGCACAGAAAAATACGCACTGCTGCCAAGATCCGACGCCACCCGTCTCTGACAAACGTTTGTTTTCTCAGAGCATTTATTGGACTGCTGTCCTGCACCTGAGGACGGCGACTGACTCAACATCTTTGACAAAGGGAAGCAGAGGTAAATGTGGTTTTAAATTTTTGGATGGCGTTCAGTTTTGCCCCGTCAAAAAACACTTTTCCCGACAGTGGGAGGACGTTGAATCCTGTTATGGGAACATCATGCTTGTGTCAGTGTCCTTTTTCTTGCTTCTACCCACTCGCTGTGTCTCATCACTGTCTGCTCATTTCAGGGTTTTTTTTCCCTTGGGGCTGTTATCACGTATTATTGCTGCAACTGCAGACTTTTTTGCAAGGAACAACCACTGCCATCCACTGAAAGCTACACTGCCATTAGAGAAACTTCCGGATGAGATGGAAGGAGGTCATGCAAATTAAAGCCAGTTCTTTAACTGATAAATGTAAAAATGCAGACAATGACATTGTCACAGATGTTTAAATCTGCATTTCCAGTACACAGAAATATTTAAAGTCAAAGGAAGTTAAAAGAATCGAACCACGTGAACAGGGGTGTCCAAAGTGCGGCTCGGGGGGCCATTTGTGACCCTTGGGATGATTTTTTTGTGGTCCCCAACTGCAGTTCAAGAATGATACAACTTAATGTATTAAACTTCCTCTTATAAAGCAGGGTATGGTTTTCTTGCAATGGAAAATGCTGAGTATAACACAAAGCACTTTGCAACCAAAATTTTATAAGTGGAACCAGGTCTATCCAGAGGCTTTTACCAAGAAGCAGAGTTTACCTTTACCAAACTCAGCTTTTATTTAATGTTAATCTTTGCTAAGTATAGCAATCGTTTTGAAAGAGTGTGAGCCAAATCATTATTTCAACTGAGCCCAAAAGAAATCGTGCAAAATCCTAGTTATCCCAGTCTTTGGATCTACGATTCATTTTTGTTGTTCTTTTCATTTTGTATTCTTTGCCTGCATGTCCTTCTGACTTGATGAATTTGGTCCAAGTTCCAAAAATATTGGTTCCTTCCCTGATGTAGAAGGAACAGTCAATATTTTGAAGCTTCGTGTGAGCATAGAGAAAGGAGGGGGGAAAAAAAGGTGTCAACAAGTGTGGAAGTTCAAATCGGAAGGCGCTGTCCTACTGTTTTCACACACCAGCTCACTGCGCACACGAAGGTTTGGCGCCCGCTGGGATTCGTTCGAGGTCCACTGCGGGCATCGCAAGCACCGCCCGGCGATTTCTTTCTTTCTAACAAGTTTACCGCTGCTGAAAACACAGCAGGAAATAAAAGGGATCTGCAGCCAGCCGTTCCTGAAAATAAAAGCAGCAACGTTTTAGGGATCTCTCTCTGGCTGTGACGAAGAGCCTAAGTTTCTCTGACGGCTCAGAGGAGAAGGCGGCACAGCGAGAGAGATGACACGAGCGATGAACCGCTATGAGTCGGTGTGCTTCGAGGTAACACTGCACCCATGGGAGCATGGGAGTCATTCATTGATCAAATGTCAGCCCGCCTTCCTTCCCTCCCAGTTTGGCCCTTCTTGTCTTCTTGTTATTGATGTGACTGGTCAGCTGTGATATAGAGTGAGCACATTTTTTTTCCTCGCTTGAATCCCAGAACACTTTGGATAGTTTAGACATCTATTAACTTTGCAGCTAATCTAATGCGTTTCTTCAGCCAGGTCTTCCCTCCACTCCCTTTCCCACCAGCGAGGGGAAACACACAGTTTGCATGTGAAAGACAAAGAAAATGACTTGAAGTAGAAAATACATTAGAAGTCATATAAAATATCATTTAGATTAAAAAAACCACTTTTTCATCTGTATTTCACACATAAAAACTTTGAGGTCTAATCAATAAGCATCTTCTCCTGTAAAAAGTAAAAGTAGCATTTTCTTTTTTGATTATTACCATTATCTGTGTCGTCAAACAAATATTGCAACTTCACCAAGAAATTTTCCAGGTTATTTGCGTCTTTTTTATTTGTCAAAAAGAAGCATTATCTTACAGAATATCTGCAGTATCCTCTTCAGGGATTATTAAAGATGTGTAAAAAGCCTTAAAATTATGATTTTTATTTTTAATGCGGGAGGATTTAAAAGCGGAAAAATAACTCAGATGGGTCAAATTCATTGTTAAGGATGACCACAGGTGCTACAATGCTGAGAGCCGTGACTATTCCAATCAATTTCAATTAACTTAAAAAGTAACAATGTTAATGCAATTTAACCCTTTAAAAAAAAAACGTTACCTCACTTTTTTTATCCGGCTCTTCAAGCACCGTTTAAATTAAGTGCTGCTCTCCAGGATATTGCTTCCTGAAAGCAGCCTACACTTACTCAGATCTGTGGTCAGAGCAGTAATTAAACAAGGAACAAACACATGGGACTCTGAAAGACAAGGTTGTTCCAGGACCCAAAAAACCAAGATGGTAAAAAAACAGAAAGAGGTAAAATCTTGGTGGCCTGACATCTCCAAATTAATTAGATGCTCTCTAACAAGCCAGCCGTCTGTTTGTAAAGTTTCTTCACATTACTAGGACTTTAACCCCTTAACTGACATCCTAAAAATGCTTGCATGAAACGCAATGGGCTCATGAGGACAAAAAAAAAGTCATCATCACAATTAGACCTGTGCCTTGGTCCAATGATACTGAAGCTAAGCCACTCTGAGGCTGGATTTAAAAAGAAAGGTACCTAATGACCAATGTTAAGTACAGTGGAGGTTCTATGAAGCTGTGGGCATGTTTCTGTTCCATACACTGCATAAACTATTTAAAATGCTAATATGTTTTCAATAATAGAATCACTTATGGATTTTATGTTACCACATACGAAAAGTCTTTCAACAGGAAAACATCTGTGCAAATCAACAACAAAGACGAACAAACCGGAACCAACTTTAATGCTAGACATTTTTCCCACAAGTAACAGTAATCATACAGAGGGCTGCGCAAAAGTGTAAGCTAACCCCGATATGTACCAGCACCTTCTTGTTACTTTACTCCATGTAAGTTTGTGTCGCATCGCACTTCCGAGGTTTTCTAAATGTAAAGTAAGCATCTGTTGTCTGGTGTCAAAGTCAATGTTCCTCAACTTTACCTCAATAAAATGTCTTTACACAAAGCTGTGGGCTCGTTTTCTGAAGCATCATGCGTTCAGTCGCGGGACGGACACTCATGCTTGATCTTTTGGATCTGCTGGACAGAAGGCAGAGCTTCTGGTGTTTTTCTGCTGGTGTGTTTGTGCTAAATGAGGCCACTTCTCTTTTTAGTGCTGTCCATGCATACTGCACCGTCCTGCAGCCACAAACTCACTGCTGTGCATAGAGGAATGCCAGACTGATGCTCAAGACAGCTGCAGTATAAATAGCACATAATGGCACTGCAGGAGGGAGTGTAATTAAGGCTGATTACCATATTACACACAGCTACATAAATCAGAGAAGTGATAACATCTTTTACTATGCGCAGGCTTTTGTTTTAATTATTTGGTTCTTTATTTCGACAGTCAGGATTTTGTTATCAGTGTGCATCACAGTTTATATCAGTGTTAAGGGTGTTTTTTTTATCTGTGTTACTTGTGTGTAATGAGGTTTAGTACAACATTGATATTAACTTCTAATTGAAAAAGAGTTTGTTGATGAAAGAAAACAGTAAAGTTATTTAATTACTTAAGAACTTATAGAATTGTAAGCCTCTTCCTTCAGAGCAACCAAAAGCCATTATTTTTATAAATTAAAACAAAAATATCCCAAAGAAATATATTTAAGGGCAAAGATCATGTCCCATTTATTTAAACTTGTGAAAGACTATTTGGCATTTTTAAAGTTTCTTTAATTTTTACTTATTTATTTTTAGGTGACTTTTGCCGATTTCCTATTATTTATTGTTTTTTAACATTTGTGATTGTTGAGCCACTTTAATCTAATTTTCAGATATAGAAATATATACAGTATGTGCAAAAAGCTAGTACAATAAGTCACAGAGTTCAAACAAAAAGCAACGTTTCATCCAATAACTAAAGAACCATTTGCCGAAATCTTGGCATGCAGTGAATGACGGAGTGGAGAACGATGCACATCTCAGGTCCTGTGCCTGCCGTTTTTTTTTCGGGTAATGTTTGTTTGATTAAATGGGAAAAGCTAAAAGTAAATTGATAAAAGTCCTTTGAAAAGGCTGGAGAACATTGACCACTTTGTTGATTGCGAATCGTCCAGCTCTTTGGAAGCAAAATGTAAGCAGAAATATGAAGTTATTAAATTCTGTAGGGAAAAAAAAACATGTTCAAACCACTCCCACATCTAATCATGGAATCCTCTCATCCCTTTTTCACTAAGTTATTTTTGTTTTTCGTAAATAACTGGGAGAAATGTAACAGAGTTTCCCTTCTTTTTGTTTTCTATCCATTTGCTCCCTTACAGATAACTTCTGCTCTGGTGTTCTTGTTCCACTTCAATCTTTCAGACAATCAAAGAAATGTTAATATTAGACAAATACAACCAGGACAAATACAAAATACAGTTTTTAAATGATGATTAAGAAATAAACCTATCCAAAGCAGCCTGGTCCTGTGTGAAAAAGTAATTGTCCAATAAACTTAACTGGTTGTTTACTGCTTGGGGGGAAAGAACGGCCATCAAACATGTGTGATAAAGTCTTTTAAATTGCTGCAGAGGAATTTTTCACTCTTTGCATTATTATTATTTTTACTTCAGCCATGTTGGAGGGTTTAAAAGCATAAAAACCTAATTGCGTGCCGAAGCATCTGAATCGGATTTAAGTCCGGACCTTAATAAGGGCCCGCAAAATCCTACGCTTTACTTTGCATCCACTCAGAGTGGACTTGCTTGGTGTTCTTTGGATCATTGTCCTGCTACGTAATACAAATGCGTTCGAGCTTAACGTTCTTTCCTTTAGGGGGAATTTGTGCTTCAATCAATTACAGCAAATTGTACAAGTCCTAGAGCAGCAAAGCAGGCCCAGATGACCACCATGTTCTTTTTGTTGGTATGATGTCCTGAGGGCTGTCAAGATGTGTTTTTTTGGAATGCGCAAAGGCCTTTGTGTTCTTTTTGGGAGTGATTTTTTATTTTTTAGTTTTTTGTCGTTTGTGCCAAAAGGAAGCCATTTTTGCCCAGTCTTTTTTTTCTTATTGTAGAATTGTGAACTTTAACCTTAGATGCATCAAGCGTGCTCAGCTCGCCTCGGATTTTGTTGTCAGTTCTGTTGAGAGATCCTGACTGATTCGGTGATTGAAGAGGGTTGACTCCTTAGAACTACTGTTCATAGTTTCTCCATTTGTTGATGATGCCTCTCAAAACCATAGAAATTACGTTTTTTTTTTGCACTTTCCAGACAGGAACATGTCAATGACTTTATATTGCACCTGTTTACCATTCTATATCAGGTTAAATGAGAGTGATGTGATTCTACATGTAAGCCTTGATTTGTATTTTTTCCCTTTCTATTAAATGGAATAATTAATTTTGTATGTACTATGGCTATCTAAGAATATAAAAGATATTCAAATATAAAAATGTATTTGATGTGTTAAAAAATGTCACTGTGCCGTGGATATCAGTTCATGATATGTTGATGTTTAATACCAAGTTTTTAAAACATAGTTCTTGTCTTTTGGGGCTGTGGAGTTGAACTCTTTGGAGTGAAGAGGATTTTGCCTCACCACCAGCTTCAAAAACAATAGATTGCATTTTGACAGAAGAGCTCGTTGGTTGATTTTACCACCAAGAGTGGCTGCTGCACACCTCTATTAGCACTTGACAGAACTACCCATCTGCTGTGACTCAGAGCACAGCAAGTCTTCTCAGCCTGATGAAACTTTGCCAGTGTGGGAGAAAGCTGAACAGTCCAATCTTTCTCTTCCCTCTGCCAAGACAATCTCATTTAATCTTCCTCTGGCATGGTCCACCTCTCCATCGCTCCCTTCCTCCGGGTTTGCAGGCTTTGCTCACCAGTGTCTTTTTTTGGACTCTTGACTCCATTTCCCTTACCTCTTCCATCAGTTTCTGTCACTGCCATCATAACCGTAGTTTCTGTCATTACTCCTTATTAAGTCGTTTTAGAAATCGGTCCACATCTCACCTGACTGAATCATAGAGAAAAATACGAGGATGTGATGAAGCTTCTTAGAGCAAAACGGCCTATTAATAATGACTCATTTCTCCTGGCAGCTCAGCCACACAGCTTGGCCATAATGTCCACTTACTGCGGTAGTAAACGAAGGGAAATAATGTGTAAAAGTGGTCATTTATAAAATTTGGCTAGCCATCACACCGACTGACCCGACATGCACCCTGCTTGTGCTCCTGTATAATAACTGTCTGCCGTCATTATTCATGCAGTGTCCCCCCCCTCCACCCCTCTGCTGTTGTTATTACATCCTCAACCTTTTCGAGTTTCAGGACTAACAGCCTCAGCGGCTCAGTTCAGGTGAACGCCGAACCACAGAAAGAGAAAGAGCATCAGCTGCTGTTCTGAACACTGACATCCTGTTTATCTTTCATCCGCACTGATCAAAAGATTACAACTCATATCCCAGCAATGATGACATCAAGCAAGCTTCTGTAGGATAATACAAAGACACGTTTAAAAAATATTTATATTTACTTTAACTACTAGTTCTACAAATTTTATTGAGGGTTTTTTTCCTTCTTTTCAAAGAGCTTCATATTTCTGGAATGGGAGAACATGTATTTTGTGGAAGATTAAAGGAAACAAAGTGCCAGATTTAAAGTGGGCTATTTGTTGAATTGCCTTTTCTGAGTAAATACAACACCCATAATGTGTTGGAGCCGATTGTAGCTAAATGCTTAATAGCTTGGAGTGAATGATGTATCAACCAGAAATGTGTTTGAAAAGGATCATATTCTGAACTGAAAATGAGTGGAAAACCAGCCAAATGTTTTTGTTTTTTTCAGAAATTTTTTGCAAGGAGGAAGAAAAAGAAAACAAAACCTTAAAGAAATGACTGCACTTTAAAGCAAATGACAAACAGAAAAAAATACATTGTTTTAATTTTAATGAATTAGAATTTTAAAAAAAAAATCTAATTTCAGACTGTAAGCTTGTCAAAGGGTGTTCTTTGACTCATTTTGATTTGAATTTAGTAAAAATCAGAGGAAGATTACAAATAATTAAATGCATGACTGACAATGATTTTTAATTTTTGCCCTCTGCTGTTCAATTTAAAACTACAACAAATATTATGAAGCACTTTCTCTTTTTCTGGTGAAAGTATAATACATTGTGTGGTTTAATTTGTTTTCATTTGTTGTGTACTCTTGTTTTTTTTTCCTTCCAAAATGCCAGTGGGTGCTTTGAAATGCATTTTTATTATGATTGGTTAATATTATCAAATCAAGTCAGATGCTTACATGTTATTCCTTTGAAATAATGAATTGGCTTCATTTAGAATCTGCAGCTTAGAACCTGTATTGATGTCTTCACATAAAATATAAATTACCGTGTTCAGAAATTATGAGCACAAACTGCATTAAATATAACATCTGCATATCTGACCAGTGTTCTCACACACAAGCTCTCATTTGGTTGATATTTTTCATTTGTACATAATGTAGTTTTCACACCTTCAGATTGTATGTAGCAGAAGAAACACATGCAAACAAAAGCAGCTGTCTAGGGAATCCAAAGGCAAGAAATAGAGGCAATTAAACGGATGGTTTTTCTAGGAATAGCAGGTAATCAGAGGCTTCCAGTACAAACACACACACCCACTTACAATGACCTGTCCCTGATACTGCCTGATAGAAATGTAAAGAATTATTTCCTCAGCATTCCAAACAACATACAATTATCGCTTCTTTGTCACCCACACAGGGAGCAAATGTAGTGCAATAAGCTGTCCTTTACTTCAAGCTATATGCAAATGACGGCGCAGTTACAGAGAGAGAGGCAAAAGCAATTTGCTGTATCTTGTGGTTTTATGGGTGTAGTGTGAAAATAGCACAGAGGCTGGACTGAAAGTCATTTTCCCGCCGCCTCCATTTCCATTCATGTTTCTTCATTTTGTTCAAAAGAAAAACAAAATGTCATTAAGTGTACACAAAGACAATCACTGAACAGGCTTGTTTAATAAAACCAATCGCTCAAGATGATGATCTCAAGGCCGACTTGCAGCAAATCGGTAAAAAAAAATATATATTAACAAAAATCACATTCATTTGTAGAAGAACAAAATCTGAGGTGGCTTTAAGTGACACAACTGAAGGTCTTTTCATCTAAACAACTTCAAAAATACAAATAATGAAACCTCTTCTTTCAGCCATACAGATTTAAGTAATGATTTGTGAGTGCTTCAAAACAAAGCATTTTAGAGTTATAAAGGAGATTGGACTGCTGGAAATTCCTGCTTTTAGGATGCTAGAAAAACATCAAAATCATCTTTTGATGTTTCCGTTTGTTGGCTGAAGAGGCTTTTCCTTCAGAAACTACTTGGTTCTGTGAGAACAAAAGAAATGTTCAAAAGAAATTTTTCATATATTTGTACTTGTGCAAACATTTGGCATGACAAACTGAGCATCGTAACAAAAACCGAATCTTAAAATGTTTCTTGTAATTAGGATATGGTGCTAAATGAAGATGATATTTCATTGCAAGTGTTAGCTCTGCAGTTTTTAATTCATTTCCACGAAAAGAAGCCTCAACAATCTAACAATTGAATCCATTCATCAAGAAGTAAACAACCTTCTTTTTAAATTACAGTTGCAAGTCTCGCAAAGTATCTGGAAACTGGCTTAATCAGATTAGATTAATCCCGTATGAGAAAATTTAATTTAAAGTTACCTCCAAATCTTTATAGGATTTGGGCTTTAGGCTTTGACTGGATCGTTTAAACATAGGTATGTGGCTTGATCTAGACCAGAGGTGGCTAAGTCCCGTCCTCAAGAGCTACAATCCGGCACGTTTTAAATGCATTCTTCCCCCAGCACAGGATTAAAATGAATTTTCTTCTTACCGAGCGAGTCCATTTAGCTGGAAGGCTTGTTAAGTGTGCAGTCGCCTCATTTTTAGATGTTGAATTGATAAGTGCTCTGGGAGATTTCCAAGGCATGTCACTTTATAACCTTATCCTGCTTCAAACTTCACCGCAACTTTATTGTTGGTCTTTATGATGCCATTTGTTCACTAATGTTCTCCAATATACATCTGAGGCCATCATAGAGCAGCTGAGATTAAATCACACACAGCTGGACCCTATTAACCAGTTTGAGTCACATTTGGGCAATTGGTTGCTCAGGATTTTACTTTGGACCGTACAATTTAAATGCATTTCACACATTTCTTACTTTTATTTGTAAACAATCTTTTTAACATTTCTTCATTTTCCTTCAGTTTCGCAATATTGCACCACTTTAAGCGTATCTATGAGATAAAATCCTCATGAAATACATTTAAAGGACCCTGACAAAATATGACATTCTTTCATGATGATTTTCCCTAAAAGAAACTAAAATTATTCAAATTTCAAAGATGACTCAAAAAATTAGCAATACTATATATAAGACAAAGGTAGACAGACAAAGGTAGACTGGAAACTCAATTAAAACAAAATGGGTTCCTAACCAATCCTGCAGTTGGCTGCTGCCTATATCTTGACCAACTAAATTAAATGAACTTCTGGAAATGGGCATTATTACATGTTGAAACTATGTTACCTTCAGTTGTCATAAAAATACTATATGATCTAAAAGAAATTTGACTTTGATATCTAATGCCATGAAATTGACCCTCTGTCTCTTTAAAAACTTCAGCTTTTTCTAAAACTCTGTCTGCAGGAAGTCATCGCAACATGGCTCCTCTATTAACCCTTTAACAACGGTTTTACCAGTGTTTCAGTGAGAAGTAGCACATGCAATGATCTCAGCTGATTCACAGTTCCACCAGGTGTTTGCTAATTGCTACTGGTAAGTCTGAAGGAGCTGAGTGAGAGAGTCATAAGGGAAGGGCTTGTAAGCTTGGACACTGTCGCTCAGAGGAAGGGGTTTTGAAAACACCACCAGGTCCAACCAGGCGTTTGGCTCAGCTGAATGGTTAAAGGATTTCTCCAAACATGCATGAAAGAATCAAGGCAACACTCTGGGTATGTTCAAAAAAAGCTCAAAAAAGTTGATATTATATAATACTGTCCCTTTATGGATGAAGTAGCTGAGCTAAGTGTTTGGTAGCTGAATAAAAGCTGCTCTGTTTGCAGATGTGAACATGCTGGATGGAGTTCACCACATGCAGATGGGGAGTGAGTCCCTCCACGACCAGAGAAAAGTCAGACGTTATTACACACGTGACGATGACTCGGAGTGACTGACAGAGGGGGGAGACAGATTTGCAGAAAGCACTACCAGAGGACGATGCTCCGACTTTGATTCAGCGTTCAGTCAGTAATGATGACGGATGTTTCAAACTGGACACTGACTCATCAGTCTTCTGTTCTGCCCCTGATCATCGCTGATTAGAGGGAGACCAGTGTGGACGCTCCCTTGAATCAGTGATTGCCCTTACATTTGTTCGACGCATTCTCCCTTTAATTAAAGCCAACTGCGACCCCCGTTGTGTGCGTCCTCACACACACACACACACACACACACACACACACACACACACACACACACACACACACACACACACACACACAAAGCGAATGATATGCCTCATTAAAGAAACATGAGCTCCAGGCTTCCCACTGAGCCCTCTTTCACTTTCTTGCAGCTCTTCTCGGTCTCTAGAGTTGGCAGCCAGAGGCGTTGCTTGTGGCAGGGAGTTGCTCTATGAGCTGGAACTGCTGCAACACACATACACACACACACACACACACACACACACACACACACACACACACACACACACACACACACACACAC
>CAEGAF010172316.1:0-36703 GCA_903067075.1 Micropoecilia bifurca
AAATTCAAATTTGCCAATTAATCTCTGTTTGGTTTTTCCAAATTAAACAAATTTCCCCCCCCCCCTCTATTATGTTATAGTCAACCAATATATGAAGGACAATTCAGTTCCATGTTTTTTTTTTGCTCATCCAGTGTATGCAATACAAACTTTTAGTTAGTTTAGTACAGATAATATCCCAACTCTCATGATTAAACAGATGTATTGTGTTTCTTTTTATTTCTTCTTTTTTATCAGACTGGTTTTGGAAGTGGGTCTCCCTTTATGAATAAGCAATGTTCGAAAAACAAACACACAAACAGCTTGTTTAGTTATTCTTAGGTTCCCCTGCCAATATTGCAAGGGTAACTGCATTTATACATATGAAGCACTACTTCTACATTTTTATTTCCATCAGAAAATGGTTATGCGCTCCCAAGACAGACTACCAACTGCACGTGGGTTATTCCAGTCTTCTTGAACACTTGTGAATTATTAATTTGTTTGGATGCTCAGAACATAACTGGACCACAGTGCATTACCACAGTGGCTGGAGAGCCCGGTTTCATCAGTAGCGAAGGACACAAAGCCTCACCAACAAAATCTTGCACGCCAAATGGATCCTATAAAGAAAGAATATATTCTGTCACAAAATGGGAGGCAGCGGGAGACCATGTGGTCTAAAGCAGCCATCATTATCTGGGAAGATAAAAACCAAAAGTCAAGTTGATTGTATTTCCTCTAAAACTGGACCTAATGCACTTATGTAAGTAAAATATTTGATTTAAATTATTTTAGCTTGTCTGGTGCTTCCCCCCCAAAAAATATGCTGTAATTGTCTGTTTTTTGTCAGATGCTAGTGTTCTCATGTATTTTTGTTTTTTAACATTGCAAAGTAAGCACCATCAAGAGACCTGTACTTTTTTTAGACAATGTTTGAGTTTTAATGAGGTAGTAAAAGCAAAGGTTATGTCTTTAATAGTCATTGTATTTGTAAAGACGTTTCCTCTCTAAAATATAAAAGCTTGTTTGGATTGCTGGCTAATTTCAGCTTTCAATCCAGTTTCACAAACCCTAATCACTGAAATCAGAAATTGTGATGTTCTGTTGAGTGGTTTCAAACAAATTGAAGATCGTCTATTAAAAAAAGAAGTGAAACAGCCCCGTTTCTCAATTTAATGCCGGTTTAATGATTTGACAGGTCACTGTGAATGTAATGGGAAGTACTGCTCTGTCTTCTGTTAATTGGGTAAGCTCATAAAAAAGACAAAATCTTTGAAATTTGGTGACTTTTTAGCAGTCTGATGATGTGTGTTTTTGCATGTGTGTGCATGTGTGTTGCTCTGCACCCTCTCATTTAACCAGATGCAATGATCCAGCTACAATAGGTGAGTCAGAGCGCCTGTTCTCTCTCTTACAGGTTGCGTCTGACACATCTGCGTTGCTAATGTTTTCCAACCTTAAGTACGAGATTTGACCCACAATTTTCAACCTTAGATTTGAATTATGTAATTATTTATATCTTCCTGTCTGCGGTTGAGGCGGAGAAGCATGTAAAACATGCGTACTGGTATTAATATTTACGCACCTTCCTGAGTTAGCAGCTATCATGCTAATGCTAATGCTAATTGCTCCCTAATCTAATAATGATAGTGAAGTATCAGCAGAAATAGCCGTTTCTTGCAGCGTGATACAATAGTGACTGATAAAAATTAAGAAGCAGTTTTGTGTTACTCATATTTGTGCTTATTTAGATGTGACATATTTTGATAATTGTTTAGGAGGTGATGTTCAATTTAGCCCCCAAAATACGCAAGGGAAATAGATTTGCTTTTAATTTGGTTACATCTGCTTTTCCATTGTGATTAATGGGTTTAATTTACTTGCTGCAGCTTGTGGTACAGTTCTGCACGTGTTGATAACAGGATGGGCATCTCATATGAAACAGAAAAAATATATTTATTTCATCTCCAGACGTGGGAACAAACTGTGTTTTTAGTGAGATTATTTTGTTTGGGTTTTTTTTGACAGGAAATACAGAAATTTGATGATTATTGAATGTGTTTTAGCAGGAAGTCTCTGAGTTGTGGTAGTTTTCAGCTTCTTTAAATTAATGCCTCTAAACACTTTACCCAATTTACTTTTGCCTCTAAATGTTTTCTGTATCGTCTCATGCTGCACATATGCAGCTGTTTACCTGTTGGTGGTGTACCTCATTTTGTCAAGACTCTGTCTTGCTTAGGATTTTTAAAATAAAATATTAATCCATTCTGCATATTAAGCCTGGGAAGCAGACGTGGGACTGTTGCATAGCAGTCCAGAATTTCTGTTGTGACTGAGCTTAGATCTGGTTAAATGTTTTGTAATTTTCGCCCAAAGTAAGTGGTTCTCTGTCTAACATATGTCATATTTGAGGCAGCTTTGGGCTCACTTAGTAGGATTAAGAGGGAAGGTTTTTACTCCTGAAAGAACTGTTTGCTAAATCTTAAGCTGTATACTACTAGAAACTTATTGCTCAGTACTCTGGTGTCTAAAAATCATCTAAACATTTAATATATTTGTGTCTAAATGAGCTGCAGTTAATTCAATTAAAAGTAAAATATTATCAACTATCACCACGTATATAAATAAATCTATATTTTTCCTTTTCTCTTCAGGAGCGGTACTCTGTTAATTTCCCAAAGGGCCACATGTGCAACTATGATTGCTGCTATGATTCCGATAAGATATTTAACAATAATCTTAATTTGATTTCAGCATATATAAAATTGCAACTGAACAATGAAGGATAGGGTTTAGAAAAACCTAATCATGCTTTTCCCTCCCAACTTACACCTGAGAATCGAATAATTCCCTCCAAAAAAATCTTGTTACGTTCAGTTGGT
This sequence comes from Micropoecilia bifurca, assembly GCA_903067075.1. Classification (NCBI taxonomy): domain Eukaryota; kingdom Metazoa; phylum Chordata; class Actinopteri; order Cyprinodontiformes; family Poeciliidae; genus Micropoecilia; species Micropoecilia bifurca. The sequence goes on from CAEGAF010172316.1 coordinate 2,865, forward strand.
GCAGTACTTCACAATGCCACGTTCCTGTCTGTGAAACCTCAGGATCCTTCATCTTCTTGACCTCCTGCATATATTTTCTGGCACATTTTGCAAGAAATCAAACTGATGTGGTTATTTCAAGCACAGGACGCCTGTATTGTCTATCCACTGACAACTGTAACGACAGGAACAGGGCTTTGTAACGCTTGTTCATGACAGTGCAACCTTGGCTGCCTGCAGCGAGACCTCTGTCCCCCATTACTTTTTTTGTTTTATTTAGGGCTGCATGATATCAGGATGGTATTTATTTATAATGATATTGCTAAAAATAGCTGTAACAACACGGTTCGTGACCCAGTTCCCCTATAGCTTTTATTTACACTTCTACAATGTTCCCACCCCTCTCCACGAACTTCCGAATATCACCGTTATGATGGGTCTTGAGACTTTGTGTGCCGGTATAGTTCTTGTTAACAGTACAGGCATCATGTTTTAAATTTAATTTGGCTACTTAACGAACGTACTAAATTTCAAAATGCGCATATATCATTTCATTAGGGCATCTAATTTGAATCCTGTTTTACATATTAAACTCCACGTGTGTTAAAAGAAACGTCTCTTAAAGCCTTTGTGTTTGTTTGGCAGAGTCACAGTTATTTAGCTTACATGCAAAAATACATTTTATTATTGGAGTGCAATTTTATCAGACGGTAGTTAAGATGCATTATTTATAACGTGATATGAATCTTTTAACAACATGCTTGTTACTCTGACAACAGAGACTGCTTTAAGTTCAGCTAGCGCATCAAATGAGTTTTTTTCGGTATCGGTACTCTTGATTAAAATGAAGGTTGTGTAACATATAAGAGTTTGTTACAAGAAAAGGACTGCAATTTTTTTTTTTTTGATATTCAATCTTTGGATGAAGGTTTTTGCTACAACTCACTCCACAACCCACCTCTTAAAACTTAAAAAGCCCATTTAAATTTCTGTTATAAGTCTTAGATATTCTAAAATGAAAGCCTAATTAAGGCAGACAAAATATTGTCTGCCTTAATTTTGTAAACTGTTTTACAGTCTCTAAAGTTCTGTGATTGAACAGATCACATTTTTTAAAAGTCTCATAAATCCATATTATGGCATCTTTGGGGCATATATTCCTTTTTACTAAACAATATAAGTCTTATTTGGTGCTGTCGCTTCTGAATTTGTCTGAAAAAAGACGAGAGTTTGCATTAGTTGGGGAATGCATGGCATATAATCTTACATGATTTGGGACATGGACATTGATGATGAAATAAGAACCAGCATATAAAAAAAAAAACGCGATTTTGATGTTAATCTATAACCTTGCTTTGGGGAACGCAAACGGGGAACATGATCGCAGCCCGTATTCTGTACACTGAAAGGAAATGGAGTTGGAGAAGAGCCACGTCTGCAGGCGGTGTAAAACTACGGTGCACGACTTCATCCGGAGGGGAACAAAACAGAAAAAATGTCGTGGCAGGTATTAATTGAAGAGTGTACGTTTTTTCTAGTAGTACTAATATTTTTGATGTTTCTTAATATCCTAAGTTTGTGATCAATTACAGGTCTCTGGACTTCCTACTGCGGATCTTTGATATTTATTTAAATTAGGAGCTGAGGGGCTATCGCAATGCATTTGTTGGAGCTTATGTTATTGAATAGCACAGTTTGTGTTGCATTACTGAAACAGCAGTATGTAAAAATCCCTAAACAAAGTAGAGATATGTACTGTTTACTTTTCCTGCCAAGATTTTAAAGCCATTTTAATGACAGAAGTTGAAAGCTTAAAAGGATAAAACAGAAACTTTGCTTTACTTCGTTCAGCCTTCATGTTACCTGCTGAAGGGCTTGCTCTCTTGCAGCCTTGAATATACCACAGACAACGCACTGCAAAAAAGTTGTTTCATTTCAAACAGCTTCTCACATCTATTTTTTTCTGACTAAATGTTTAGACATCTCACTGATAAAGAAATGACTAACGTTCTTCAGTCAGCAACAGCATCTACAAGAAAGAGTTGTGCTGTCAACATGAACTGGTGGTGCTGACGTATAATCCATTACCCAAAACCAACAAAAAAACCATAAGCGTACTTCCTCATAACTAAGCCGGCACGCAGATTGGGGACAAACGAGCTGAAATTGGCTGTTTCTAATCAATAATCAATTCCTTGGTGCATTTCTAACACCTGACTATTTTAGCCACAACTCTCTCTCTTTTTTATGCCCACCTTTCTCCTTGACTTTCATTTTAATCAACTCCTGCCTCATTTTAGCAAAACACTTAGCTTCTTTTTTTAATGCCCTCATTATTGAAATGCTTTTCACTGACCAGCCAGCTGACCTCATACACACATAAGAAAGCTGCAGAAACGATCAGTACAGACTTGCTGCATCTTCACCGTTGGGACAACAAGTATCACTGTGGTCTGACCTGTGACGGAAGCTTGAAATTTCACTTCCACCTAACCAAAGATTTGCAAACGTGACTCAAATGAGCGCCTTAAACGTGACACCTGCTTTGAACGTTTAACAAAAACCACCGGCTAGCAGTCGCACTGGCAAGCCGACAGCAACGCTGCGCATTTACAAATCAAAGTAAAAAAATTTTTTTGAAGGGCTTTCTCGAGCTATTATTTTCACATAATATTGGTGACCTAAATAACTGTCTATCCATTCCGCTTTGATGGCGTATTACTATGCAGACATTATTGAAATGAAGCGAGAGGCATTTGCTTGTCAGCTGGATGTGGTTGTCACAGACGGGTAGTGAATCAGTCAGACAAAAATGTTCATAACCCGCCCACATAGCCAACATGAGACGCGCATTGACAGCATGTTGCCTGGGACTCCTCCATCATACGGCGGGGGGAATTTTAAGAGACGCTGCAGTAAACTGGGCCGTCATTAGCGTTTCTCCCACGGAGGAAACCAGGTGACAGTAGGTGCAAGGACTTCCAATTTTCATAACCGTGTTTTCCTCTTGTTTTTGCTCGGTTTATTTGTTTAGGCCGAACGGAGAAGACACCGAGGCCGCGTTGCCCTCCTGATTTTGACTTTGTGGGCTATCTCCTTCCAAAATTAGCCTCCGGTACAAGGCGAATCTGCTGTCAGACTGCTCCCTCAAACTGTGTACTTCACCCGCAGACACCTCTAAACACGCTAGAACAGCTAGCATTTCACCTAGATCACTGCTAATTAGTCTGTCACCAGACTGTGCACTCTATCTGGTGTCGTTATGACACATCCTTTTTGTGTATAATTACCAAACAGGGTAAAAAAAAGAAGAAGACAAGAAAAAAAAACCCAGAGAGGATAAATAGCAGCGCCCAAAGGCAGAGACATTCAGCCATAGCTAATTTTTTTAAGGGTCTAAGGCAGCAGCTGTCAAGATAACTTCATCTGTTTCTGTGTTGGTGTGGAGAGGGTCCAGATAAAGGGGAATTCCCCAGTATCCACAAGTGCTACATAAATATTTTTGATATATATATACAGAGCAGCAACACTGATTTACTGGAAATACTGTGACCGAGGGTCTTTTCTTTTAACATCTCCTATCTGCTACTATTGCCTGCTGCTTTATGATCCCAGCCGCCGTTTTAATAACCTCCACTGATGCTTCATTAAGACCCCCTTAATTAACCTCTGCTTGATCAATGAGGAACTTTTTTTTTTTTTTTGCCTTTCCTCACTCCTGGTGTCTCGGGTGCCTATGCTCTTTTGCGGTGGGGGGGTGAAATAAGGACATTTAATTGGTTTTGACCTGATATTTAAATTGAGCTCAGCCTCTGCTGCATGGTCACAATCTGTCCAGATGGATTTTATCCCCTTCGAACGAGGTGTGCGCGGTCATTCCTTTGCGTTAATTGCAATTCTAATAACTTGTAAGAGACGGTTCCTCCTGAATATTGCTTGGGTCCTCCGGCTGCGGCGTGATGATGAAGGTGAAAACAGCGGCGTGTTCAGTCCGACTGACTGGGCAACTCTTGAGAACCGGAGAGCTTCGAGTTTTACAGTTGTGCAGGTACCTCGTCAGCTAGAAGGAACATTAGCGGTGATAAATGCTAGTTTAATATATGGAAGAAATTATGAAGTAGCCTCTTTTAAAAGTACCTTGTCAAGAAAATATTCAGAGTCCATGAAGATCTATAATAATAATCCCAGGGGGAGAATAATGGGTTTTAAATGTCAAAGTCATTAGCTTCTGGCCTTAAGTATGTATGAGCAATATATCAAGTTTCTGCATGATGAGGAAATGTCTGTATCATAAAAAACCAGCCAGCATATAAAAAACCCTGAATATTTTCAAATAAGGACTTTTCAAACTTTTCCAGTGAAAAGCCAGAGTACGCGCTCAAGAGGAACCTTCAGGAGTCTTGCTTGTCGTTTATGAGATTGAATACTGTCAGAAAGTCTTCCAACTTGTTTCTGTTATCTACAATCAGAAAGTATTTTAAATAATCTACAACTAGCCTACTTTGGTGGTCATAAACGGTGGATCGATATCACGTTAGTTTTAGTTGGCAAATGGTCATATTGGTTTGGATTGCATTCCAGAGGTAATGATAATTTTCTCTTACTAAATTAAATCATTATTTAAAAACTACATTGTGTTTTAACTCCGATTATTATTTTTATTTTTATTTTTTGGATGATGTGAAACGGTAAAGCAGAAAAATCAGAGGAAATCTGTAGGTGTAGGTTCATTGCTCTATAAAAACACCCAAACAACTCTTTTCTATTAAATACATTTCCAACTTTTTCAGCTATAACCAGGCACGAGCAATTAAATGTCAGCAAAAAAAAAAATAAAAAATACAAACTCTACAGCACTTCAGTCTTTATTTATGAGATAAATCACACAATCAAGCCCATTGTTCTGGCCAAGTTGTTTTATTTAATTACCCGTCTGATTCAAAATCGGTTTGGCAGTTATTGTTGTTATTCCTCAGAGCACATTCAGATGCTGTGAACTAAAATTACGTGTTGGCTGCAGAGAATTATTTTAATAAAACTTAGCGCTGGTCTCAAGGCAGATGAATCAGCCGCGATGGTAGCTGACAAGAACTGCCTCAGACGGCCTATTAGGACTGCATTTTAAAATGGACCAATGTGTTTGGGACCTTTTTTTTTTTTTACATCTCTCACCCTGTGGCCGACTTATGTGCACTGTCAGCGCCTGTCTGCCTGTTACAGGCCACAAAGCAGAGTGGCTCGGTTTTGTTGGTGGCAGCTTTTGAGCAAATGAATTGTAATTCCCCGCTGCGCTTTCTAGGACTGGAATTTGTGTGTGCGCTGTTCTTTAACTCTTAAATCAACCAGCGTACCTTAACACTGGTTAGCAGGTCACAAACGCAAAGAGAGAGAGAAAAACTGAAGACTGTTTAATGTGAAAAGAAGTTAAGATAGTTTAACTATGCCTACAATCCAGGATAAATCAATAAACTGACTGAATTCAGTCAGTTTTGTCGTCATTCCACAAGACAAAAAAATCTACTCGTCGTAGCGTTGTTGTAACCCGCTTGAATCAGAAACACATTATTTTCAGGATTACAACTCTAAAAATAACTAAGAACTTAATGATATTTAATTAAATGGAGGAAACAAAAGCCACTAAAAAAATAAAAGCAAAATCAAAACAGGCCTGTTATAAAATGCTTTGTAAAAAAAACGGTCGCCTTCATGCAAAATATCGGAGCAAATGCATTAAACTGATTGTTTAAGAAGCATGAAAATACATACAGACTGATCTAACTTTGCAGAAGCAGTTGGAAACATTGCACTTTTTAATATTTTAGCTGATCTGATTTATTCACAAATGCTGACAAAGATTTAAAAAAAAAACAGGTTAGTTTAAAAATATGGCATCTTTAAAACAAAACAAACACCAAGTGAACCTTTTAACAAACCGCTCAGACCATGTTTTTTTTTTTTTTTTTTGGCGTCCTCCTGTCTTACCTTCTTCCCCAAACTGCCTCCTCTGATGTATGTATAATGCATTACATAAACCTGAAGAGGAACCAGCTTACATCAGACGGCTGATTTGTGTGCCAGTTTGTCCCGTTTTATGCACACGGATGTGAGTTCAGTGCCGTTTCAGCTCATGGATGGTTGACAGGAACAGATGTTAGGGATGTTAAGGTGCTGCTATTCGCGAGGCACATGTTGGACGTCGGATACAGACCCATTTGCGCTCACCGACGAGTCTCCACTGACGTGCAGCATTTGATGCCTCATTGGGCTTTGCGCGTGTACATCATCGGATGTCCGTGAGAGAAGGCGAGGAAAACGGGAGAGCAATGTGACAGGCAGAGAACATTAGACCCATCGTACGATATCGGCGGGAAGGACGTACCTCTTGCAAAAATGTCTCTCAGCTACCGCGCGTATTAAAGGTGCTCTGACCTTGGGCATGAGCCATATGTTCATTCAATTTTACCAGCAGAATACAAACACAGATGGCTCCTCTGAAATCCAAATGTGCACACAAATACACCCAATGCAGGCAATGAGCTGAAACACCAGCTGTTGTGTGATTCAAGACTGTTTGACTATTTGATCTCCCAAACGCTACTGTATACAGTATGCTGTGTAAATGCTGCATTTCATTAGTATCTGAGGCTGTGTGTTCTTGTGCTTTGAGAATTTCTGCTCATACTCACTAGTTCTTCATTAATATCGCCAGCTTCACTACAAATTTGCTGGATTCTCTTTGAATTACACGCTTAGCCAATTCTGCATCTGGTTGCCATGTTCTGCTTTTTTTTCCGTCATTTGTTCAGTGTTCCCATTTAGGGAGTTTATAAGCTTTAACAAAAAAAGGACAAGCAAACAAACAAAGAAATGTTTTAATACGTTTAACCCCTGACAAGAGTTGGAATGGTTGTAGCTTTTATGCATTAAAGTCGTTAAACATTTACTGAAGTAACTGGTTACTTCTTTATAGCAGATGAAAGTCTTGGACTGGTTTGACATTTATTCACATAACCTTTATGTTGTTCTTAATGCAATTATTTTTCCACTATGTTACATCAGTATCTACCCTTTTGAACAAACCCAAACTTCTTATCAAGGCATCAGGATGGAAAAACACAAAAAAGTAAATAGTTCATCAGGTCTGCCGTGACTTTTTTCTGCTCCCAACACAGTCTGCCGCGCCTCTAGTAACTGCAAAAACAACACTTCCCCACAAAAAGAAAAAATGAAATCAGTAATATCCTCAAACATCTGATCGTTGTTGATCTTACTCTCCTTCTTCTTTGGTGACTCTTGAACGGCCGTAGCTCCATCCTGACCGTACTGTACCGCTGCACCTACAACCGAAGGTGTCCAGGAACGAACGGTGTGGTTGCTGCTTTTACAATGAAGACTGACAGAATAATTGACCTCTGCCATACAGTGAAAAGTTCATTTGAATCACTTTAAAGAGTTTATTAGTTGCTTTTAAGGTTTTGTTGGGATTAGGCTCCTCCTGATCTTTTCAGTTGGTGCTTTCCCTCTAGATCATTGAGGTCTGTAGACTAAAGGTGAGCTGCTATCCTGGAAACCCACTTTTCGCCTTTGACTTTTAACCAGAATTCTGACTTTGTCACATCTGTCAACTGTCTATTGTTTGTTTCTTATTGAATATTTAAGTGTATATCACCTTGATAAACAGCTGCTGTTCTTAAATGTGCTCCATAAATATTTGACTTTGACTTTGACCCACACTCCATAAGGAAGGTGTAGATATCTGTCTACTCAGCAGTCTGCCTATGATTTTGTAGGCCATAAAATAAATAAACCGAGGCACATGTTAGACGTCGAGAACAGACGTCTAACATGTTTTAATTTTGGTATTTAAAAGCACTTCTTATATAATCCTATGTAATGTTCTTTAACATCTGACAAACTGAAGTAAATTGAATGTAAATGGCCTGAAATGAGCTTCTAAAACATACCAATGTTACAGGAATCTGTTTAATAAAATTAGTTGCACTCTTCGTAAAGAGTGAGTAAAATAAATTTGCTTCCAAACAGCTTTTAATTTACTGAGATGTGCCTTTACTAGCTAACTCCAATCACTGATCCATTGTTGTGTCGTGGACAACGATCTCATGTCCTGCAAATTCTGTTGAGCCACATAATGTTTTAGGAGTCGGTCTTGTTTTACGTATATGTCAAAGAAAATGGAAAGCGCAGCTAAAACTCATAATTTATTTGCTGGATTTTCTCAGAATGACTTATTAACTTCTAAGGAGAGGATTCAACATGTCTTGACACATATTTCATTCCCATGGAGTTACAGAGTTTCCTCGCTTGCTTTCAATTAAAATGTTCTTAGAAAATCGGTCCTGGAGAAACGGAGAACCTCTGACATCGCCAAACTTCACCGTTATCTGGCTGAAAATGGAGATGTTGGACACTCCAGGGTCGGGGGACGATGGACGAGGTGGCTTTTAACCAACAGTTACCACCACATAAAGCCTTTATCTCACCTAAACGGCTCCGGCTCCCAAAGCCAGACTGCGATAAGCACAGTCCATTCATCTGTAATGACGTGGAAGCAAGAGGCAGCTGAACTAACTTGAGCGAAAGGGTAACTCTGACACAGTGTGGATGACTGGAGAAGGTGCTGGGGCACTTAGGGGGAGGAGGGTTATTTATTCATTCTTTGGAGATTTATTATATCCTTGTCGGTGTGCTGCTACAAATCTGATTTTACCTCATTGTGTTATTGTTAGAAAGAAAAAAGAAGGAAATGCATGGGACTAAAACACAATGCATTTTTAAAAATTAGATATTTTATGGCTGAAAGCAGAAAAGATGAGCTGAAATTCCCAAACCAGCTGCACATTTAGAGCCAAAGTATTTTATTTATTTTTTTAAAATTTATTTAGGGTTCATAATTTTTGCTTTGCCACTTTACTTTTAGCTTTTTATTTTTCTGAAAACTGATATTGTTTTAACTAGTCAAAATAAAATCCCGTTGATTTCTTTGCCAATTTGTAGTTCCAAAGCATATCCGTTGGTTATTACAATCAGTATTTAAGTAGTTTTAATTAATTATCCAAAAAAAATAAGGTCTTGGTCACGTTATGCTTTCGAAATTATGCATGTTTGTAGAATTCATGCCAGAATTTGTTTGGACATTTATGGAGACGTCCACCCAGGAACATTCCTTTTCAACCATTCAGTACCTCTGGACTGGAAATGTCCATTTTAACAACCAATGTACTTTTCTGCACTCCTAGACCTTAAAATGAAGTACTGTTAAATGACTCCAATAAATGTTTCTCAGCAGGAGGTTGCTTGAAGTAAATTTGGTTTGATTACAGGGTTGTATTTGTCATGTTTTATAAAAGCAGGCTGGTCCAAATACACTTAAATATTGTGTAATTGAAGGTTTTCAGAAAGAAGAGCTAATAAACTAGCTACTAGTGAGATTTGAACATTTTTATGATCAACCTCCATAATGTGTGGATCTCTATAGAGCTCCATAACTCACAAAGGTTTTTTCTAAGAAGAAATCCAATCTGATGCACAATGCTCAAGTACAGGTTATGTGTGTTTGAATACTGGTACAAGTTGGAAGTAGGAGGCAAAAAAAAATAAGGAATATTCAAATTAAATGGAATACAAAAGGACAAAGAGATAGCTTGATGCAGATTTGCCAAAATAAAGATGAAAAATATTCCACATTTACTGAACTGCGTGTTATCGTCTCCAGATTCTACACTGTTCTTTATTGATTATGGTTCTGACTGTTACTTCAGCCCGTTAAATCTTGTAGATATAACTCTGAACAACAGCTCAAGCTGTATCTCTGAGTCACTGCCTGCTTTTAGATATGACTTGAAGAAACATGCAATGCACCATTTCCTTACACTAAATTTTGACAAGACTGTGGGAAATTACTTTTAATCACTCGCTGTCAAAGCAGGTAATAAAGGTGTCAAAATTTGGTTGAGATTGATGTATGGACGTTTTTAAAAGCGTCTTTTAAACAGATTGTGGAAAGGACCAGTATTCCTTCAGACAGGGGTGTCCAAAGTCAGTCCTCAAGGGCCAGCCTCCTGCAGGTGTTGGGTCTCTCCCTGGTGGTAGTTATTAGTTTCTCTGCATGTCAGTGGTTTGCAGAGATCTGCTGCTAATGAGCCATCACTTGATCCAGGTGTGTTAAACCAAAGAGAGAACTAAAACATGCAAGACTCAGGCCCTGAAGGACTGACTTGAGACATCCCTGCCATAAGGTAGCATCTTATCCAACAAATGCATCTTATCCAAGATGCATTTGTTGCATTTTCAATTTCATTACGCACCAAATGTGTCCATCCAGTATTTCAGGCAGTGTCTGTTTGCCTGCATCAGTTGGAGAATCTGGAGAAATGATTGCGTCTCATGAATCTCGTCTGCCTAGTTATTGTAACGTATTTTACTATTAAACACATATAAAGACACAAATAAGACAGCTAAGTCTTTGTGATGTTTAGACCGTGTCTCCATCTCTTTGGCCCTCTGGAGTCGGGCTTACACAATCCTAACCGCATCCCTTCAGCACGACAAGATTTCTGAGAGCAGAATTTTTTTCAAGCACGCTTACTGCAATCTGCAACTTGTCTGTGTCTTTCAGGTTTAATTGGTGTCCTCGACTGCAGCGCTGGACTTGGTCTGAAAGAGCAAGACGGATGAACCTGCAGAGTCTAACCGAGAATGTTCCCCGTCCCGGCGCCTCACCATGTCTCCATAGAAACAGTATTAACTGCCCCCTTTCCACGATTCCTCCTTTTGCCTTTGTCATGTCCCGATAACCCCCTGGGTCTCTGATCCTCCCTCTGTCCTAACCACAGTCCCTGTGATCTGAGTCCAATAGTGTTACTTTGGAAATGTTCATTTTTCCGTTCAATGCTGCCAGCCACCATGGCTACGGTGGGAAGCGTCTGAATACTTCTCAGCAGGCCCCCAAACCCTGTCTGATGTGGCTCCTGGGACTAGTGCTGCACCTGGCTCTTTCCTCTTCTCAGCGTATTGACCTGAAACATCCCATAGTTTCTACCAGCTATGGAAAGGTGCGTGGCATCCGGAAGGAGCTGAACAATGAGATCTTAGGCCCGGTGGAGCAGTTCCTAGGCGTGCCGTACGCCACCGCGCCCATCGGCGAGCGCCGCTTCCAGCCCCCCGAAGCCCCAGGCTCCTGGCAGGAGATACGCAATGCCACCCAGTATGCACCTGTGTGCCCCCAGAATGTGCACGGCGTTTTGCCCGAGATCATGCTGCCGGTGTGGTTCACCGACAACTTGGATGCAGCGGCGACCTACGTTCAGAACCAGAGCGAGGACTGCCTTTACCTCAACATTTACGTGCCCACTGAGGACGGTGAGTCTGACGCGCAACACAAATCTCTCCAAGCAGGGGTGGGAAGGGTTGAATTGGATAAGTCAGCCAGCTGAGAAAATAATCACCAGATTAATGAAAACAATAATGAGCCACGTTAGCTCCACCCCTATTAATTAAAACTATAAAATCACTTTTTTATTAGATTTGTATCGTCTTTTGCATAATTTAACAACATAAGGGTTATTCTGTCATTAACAGGCTTTATACAGAAACAAAAGCTGTGCAAAAACTGTCTTTCTCTTTATGCAAAATTCTCCCAGTTTTCTTACATTAAGATGAGTTCAGTCAGCAATCAAGTGGGTTTGAGGCGAAAGCTAGTTGTTGCTAATTCAAGCTCGTCCCAATATTTATTAAAGAGTTAGTTCAGAATTTCTGGATCAAGGTTTGCTTTCAATGGGGACTTACACAGAAACCGATGGTAGTTCACATAGAAAATGGGAGTTGGAGGCTGTACATCCCTAACAATCTTTCCGTGTGAAACACATACTGGTAGTCGAATATGTCAGTATGTGTCCCGGTCAGAGTAACTAAAAATAAAATTTTGTAAGAATAAAAAAAAGATTCCAACTTTATGTCCAGTAATTATGAACTACACTGAACATTTTAACTATAAACAGACAATCGCACAGAAATGAAATAAAATGCGAGCTTCCCTTTCAAATTATTATTGAGGATGTTACATTTTTTTCAGATTGAAAATGTGTAAAACACTGTTATGTTTTTAAGTTTTTTTTTAGTTCTTTTTTTTAATATTTCTATCATTTCATTCTATTCTTAGCCCTTAAAGGGATCCACAATTAGTAAATAAAATGTATTTTCTCATAAACTAACAATTTGATGTTTGTTATATGTAAAAACTCATAATTGGGTGTGCTGTGGTGGCGTAGGGGGTAAGCACAACCCAAGTATGGAGGCCTTAGTCCTCCATATATGGTCGCAGGTTCAATTCCCGGCCTGGTGACCTTTGCCAGATGTCCTTCCCCTTCTCTCATTACCAACTTTCCTGTCAATTAACTATCAAATAAAGGCCAATAGAAACTTTAAACAAACAAACTCAAATTACTTCAAAATCATTATATTTTTCACCCGTGGAAGTTGCCATTTTGTTCACCTGCGCTAGAATGTCTGCAAAAGCGTCAAAACTCACAGCAAGAGCAAGTCAAACTCATCATGTTTAAAAAAAATATATACATATTTTTTATGTTTTTGTTCTAGATATTTAAAAATGTATTGTAATCATAGGTAGAAATAATAAATAATAAATGTGAAAATAATGTATGAACAATATGCCATTTTATTTGAGTAGATATGATTAGATCCTATGGTACTTTTTGTTTTAAATCTTTATCTAAATCTGTGATCCTGTCAAAACTTTTTTTTAATTCTGTGGGGAATCTTAACTTTGCATTACTGACTTATATTGGAGAAATAAACATCTCATAGTGTAAATAACAGACACTTATACAACTTCACCATAACCTCAACAATTCATATTAATCTGTGTTGTTTTCTGCATGGAGACAGTCAGGTGCGCCGACTGAGTGACAGCCAGTCTGACTTTATTATTTCTGTGCTAGTTGGACAAAATAATTTCCCTGTGGGGATCAATAAACTAATCTTGAATCCTGAATCTTACTGGGAGCATTTGCAAAAGTAAACAGGCAGAAGAAAGCGACGGAAGCATACGAAATGCAAATCGTAATGATGATTATAAGTAGCATCAGTGATAAAAAATTTAATAAGCATGTGATTAATGGGCTCACCTGGGAGTTGCCCGGCGGTGTTCATGAAATCACATGTTTATGCATCACTGCTGCTGGAAATGAAGAGCAACACAGAGAGCAGTCTGGAGCGTTGTACGGCGCTGAGCTTTTCCAGCATAACATCTAACATGATAAAACCTCGCAAAAAGCAATCGTGCCTCGTAAGCTCGTTTTCATCTTTCGCCACATTACAACTGAAAAAATTCAACATATTCTAATGGGATTTTTATTCAGTAGACCTAGGAACGAATATATGCAGTTAGGGTTATTTATTTCACTTTTTTTTGGAAAACAACAATTATAAAAGTGTGGTATTATTGGTGTTCATCTCCTCTTATTCTTGATACCCCTTAATCAGATTCAGGGCACCCAATTGGACCTAGTTAGTAAATCCAGTACACCTACAGAAGATACAGGTCAGTGGTATAGGCGTGAAGACGTTTTAAGCACATTAAACATGACCCGTCAATTAAAAATAAAGGATTTAACCAACTTTAGCTTAACCAACTATATTGCATCTAATGCAACTGAAGCTGTACATTTTCCTCAACTTAATTAGATCCAATTATGTTTCTGTAACCCAATGTATTTTTATCAGTTATGTGCGATCTATAGTCATTGGATTGTGGACCCGTCCAGGTTCCCCCCACCTGGGAATCACCCACCCCTTCCCACAAGGATGTTAGAGTATTGATTTTATGGACAAATGAATATTCATTGGCCTTATGCAATTTGTTATTTTCTTTCCAAAATCAAAGTACAATTTGTAATATATTTTTTATAACCTTCCCAAATCATAATTTAATTGGTTTATCGGAGATTATTCAACTTAATCCCACGCAAAATGTGCATGAAACAAAACTTTGAAAAACTGTAGACTGCAAGAAAACACAACATGCACCAACGATAGGCACTATTTCTCTTACTTCAGATGTTGTCAAACAGGGTCAGTCAAGAAAATCCTAAGGGGCCTTTCCAAAGCTCCACATGTGGAACAACAGCTAGCGTGGATATAACAAAAATCCCCTGAGGTGGCAACATCACATGTCGACACATGCCAATGTACTAATAAAAAAAAACAATATATGACATTCAAATGCAACGTGATTTGCATGATGAATAGCGTTTTGGCAAATTAATTATAAATCCAGTCCAGTTTAACGGAACACATTTAGAGGTGAAGGAGAAGGTTTTATGCAATGAAAATGATTTGAGGGTGGAGTCAGACATCCAACCACGACCCATTTCTGAGGCCTGCAGCCGGAACCTTCTCGGTTGTTTTAGATTACTCTGTCTCATACATAAATGCTTAGACACTTTGTGTTACCTGAATTAAATATTTTTTTAACCAATTAATTTCGGCACATTTATAATACATTTTGTCACCTCTGTGAGTAGCTGGACTCTATTTTACGAATGCATAAATTGGCACCGAGCAAAGGCTGCAAAACAAACCAGCTGTAAATGTGCACCAAACTTTTAAGATTTTCATTCGTGTAACAAAAGCCTTAATCCGCAGATCACTAGAAAGACGAAAGCAGCATATGCGTGGCCTCAAGTTCTTAAAACAGCAATGCGCAAGAGTCGAGGGAGACAAAACTGACTTCCTGTAATCATATTAGAAAGTGAAGTTAATGAGCAGTTCTTCTGGCTGTGCTGCGTGTAAACTGTGTGCTGCATATGTCACACACCCAAGGACAAGATGATGTTTAGTCTCTGGCTTATTCCCTTGGGAAAAGGTGTGCAAATGAGTGAGACAGATTTTACATGTAGCCCTGTCTGCTTGTCAGATACTGTCACTTATTGTCAGAGGTCACTGCTTACACAAGGCGGATGCTGTCTCCAAGGACATGTTTTACCTTGTGTGTGAGAGAAATTGAGAAGCAGGGTGGATTACTCCTGGAATAAAATAGATGTTGTACTTTGCACTGTAGTCACAGTCTCTGAAATTGTTTACAGTTGTTAAGAGGCAGAGAGAGGTCAACAAGCTATATTCCTCAGTCTGTGAAAACTCGGCTGAGTTAAGTTGTGATTCAGAATGAGTTATGTACTTTTTTTTTCCTTTTTTGGTGGGTTGAGAATTTGGAAAATCTCATATAAATAATGCAATTCGTGCCCATGAAACTATTTTAGACTTAAACGGATTCCCTTTGTCATTCTCTCATCAGTCTACACATTGTAATTACAAAGGATGGGGACATTTCTTTCAGATTTCTAATGGAAAAACACTCAAATATTAAAATTATAAAAACGTTTTCAGAACAGTTTTTAATGGCACTTGAAACAGAATGTCTGCACTTCCTGCCTCCAGCCCATCTCACATGTACAAAGGGCAAATTCTGCATGTGAAAGAGAAAATTCCTCCTTTTTTTGCTGTTTTGTAAGCAATGTCTTTAGTTTCTTATGTGAGATCCTTGAACCAGGTCTTCTCTGGTAAAAAGGGAAACGTGAGCTAGAAATGTCAAATCAACCTAAAAAGATTTATACAAAAGACAGATTTTTAAAAAATGCAAGACGTTATACTTAGTCTTTGAGGAAATAAAAACTTTATTAGACTATAAAAAAAACAAAACAAAAACACTAAACAAGCATTTCTGGGATTGCTAGTCCATTATAATTCCTTACACTAATTAAAAATTAGTTGATGCAAAAAAATAAAAGCTATAACCTCACAATGTCTAAAATACTTTTATTGTCAGCAATTCTGATTTGGATTATAAAATTCATACTAGGCATATAACACTCTGTAAGACATTGTCTGGCTATATTGACTTTATGACCAGTTATTTCTTCAGATTATGCATTCTGAATCCCAGCTAGTGCTGGGATTTTGCTATCTAGAAGAAGTTGTTTTTTTCCCCCAACCTTGCAATGATCGTTGTGTCAAAAGTGAAAAGGCACCATTGATGTTTTTTTTATTAAAGTAAAAGAACTTAGAAGTTCTGTCTTTAGGCTATGAATTCTATATCTGTTAGGCAGAATAGCTGCAGGATAGCTACCATTAGCTAGCACCTCAGGCTAGCTACCGTTGACTAGCACTGCAGGCTAGCTACTGTTAATTAGTCCTGCAGACTAGCTACCGTTAATTAGCACTGCAGGCTAGCTACCGTTAACTAGCACTGCAGACTAGCTACCATTAACTAGCACTGCAGACTAGCTACCGTTAGCAGAAAATCCTGCTGTTTAACTCTCAGCTTGGTTTACTTGCAGTATCTACGGATAGCAGTGTGGGTACTGTTGGTTACAATAAGCATGTAGTCAAATACTAAATTAGGTTGTTTTTGGAGTCTGTATAACTAAATCAAAGATATGTTAAATTAATTGATTTAGAACCTATGATGTATTATTCGAAGTAGATCATGATGCTTTGTTGTTTTTGAACCTTTGCGTTCATTTTTATGTAAAGCTCACCTTTACACAAAATAGAAATAGAAACAAACAGATATGCCAACACACCTATAACTTTTTAGCCAAGCTCACGTTTGCTGTAAATACTACTTAACGGAATTATGAGAGCCTCACAAAAGTTATCTTTTCTTAGAGCTGCGTCAAAGTCAAAATTTTGGGTCACTGTTTCTACTCTTCTTAGTTCTTTGTCGGAGTACTAGGCAGGGTTAGACATTTAGAGTATTTCTTTAATATTACCTAACAGAATGATAGAAAAACATTGCAGCTTGGGTGATGCGCAATCATACGTTGGTGCAATTGTGTGAAATCCTCATGCAAGTACAATCCCTTGGGACAACAAGTAAAGCAGATTAGACAAACGGGCCAAACCTCTTGATAATTTTGAAAGTTAACATCAGGCTTCTTGTGTTGTGTCTGTATGACATGTTTTCATGAGCCCCCAGTTGGTTCTGCAGAGAAAAGTTGCATTTCCAGCAGCATTGCCAATGAATTGGCAGAACACATTCGTACATACCCTCCATGAGTGCTTTGGTGCCAGATCTGTTTGGCATTTCGTGACCTTCCTATTCTAGTTCGAGGCATGCGCATGTCTATTTCATGCCCAGAAAGACGCTTGCTGATCATGTTCTTGATGTTACTCTTTAGATGAAAAGAAATTCAAAGCCTCCTTTTCTTTCCTCATCTGTTCACCCCTCCTGTTCTGTCCTCGCTGGAAACGATTCCTGCCTCTTCTCCTTTCCACTCTCCTCTCTCCTCCATCTTTATGCGGATGGCAGTGGAAGGGGTCCCTGCTCTGAATGCAGATGAGCTTGGTGCCCTTCCCCAACCAGGCCAACACGAAGCCCACTTGACTAGAATGCTAGAATGAAACTCAAACAAATTCTTCGCATAATGTAAATAACACAAATATTCTCTTGAACTGAAAAGTGAGCCCGTCCTCCTCCTCCCCTTTCCTTTCATCTCTCTTCCTCATTCCCTCATGTGTGGATGGGTTGTTAGGAGAGGGAAGCGTCTCACCGCTTTCCTGTTTCCTCAAGACACTCCCCAGGCAAAGACCTGAGATCCTTCATTTTTATTACCACTAGAGCAGCCATTTACCGTGCACTTTATTAAAAACCATATTTCAGGGGACATGACTGCAGGGAGAGTGTGCAAAGATGGAGGTGGGTGCACTAGAAGAGATGGAGAGCAAAGAGGATGGAGCCGCGCGTGCAGCACGCTGCGTGCGTGTTATTGTATGTGTTTTTATATGTGCAGAAGAGGAGGAATAAGAAGGGTGGCGACGAGGGGGGGGGGGGCTGGAGGAGGGTGACGGCGGCGTGATTGTCGAAACCGCATCTGACACGTTGTCAAGAAGACAGGCCAACTACAGTCTTGACGTAGTGCAGCTTCATCCCATTTACTGGTCTGAAGAAATGGAGAGGGACGGGAGACAGCTTGCATCCCGGCCACTAGCTCACTGAAGCGAGATGAAGTGCTGTTGACGGAGCGATGGAGCTGGGCTAGGTCAAACAGTACAGTCCTAGGACGGCCGGAGCTAAACGTCCCACCACAGGCCGCTGACTTTTACTGACCGTTCGCTCATTACATGATGCGGCAGTCAGCACAATAACAAGACCGTGTACTGGCACTGATAGGAAAGATGCATTTGACCCCAAAAGAATACGTTTGTTTCTTAAACAACATAGAGAGGTTATAAAAACCGGCTGCGATGTGGATCTCGTGCACACAGCCCTCTTGTGTAGCCCAGAGACATTTTCAGTCTGGGTCTTCAGTCGGGGCTGGCGTTTTTCTTCTTGATTTGGATTTATGCTTTGGGTCTTTATCATGCTCAAAGATGAAGTGTCTTTTTATCTTCACCCCTCTAGTAGATGCCTGAAGAGTTTGTGCCAACAATGACTTGCGACTGTCCATTACCTTGACAAAATACCCAGTTCCATCCGAAGAAAAGCAATACAATAACATAATACTGCCATCACCATGCTTCACTACTTTTGAAGTGCTATATTCTGTTGCTATATGCAGTGATATATGCAGTGTTGCTTTAGCATCATATATACTGTATTTCCCAGAATAGCCACTCCGGATAATAACTCAAATTTCCACACATCTTAGAAGGACTTCAAATGTGTTTCACAAAATTCAGCTGGGCTTGTTTTTCTTTACAAAAGGTTTTCATCTTCCAGGTCTCCTTCATAGCCAAGACATATGAAGGATTTTGGAGATTGCTGTTAAATGTGCTACACGGAAATTCCTGCATTTCCTAAATGCCACAGTAGGTCTCTTGGCAGCTGCAACATCTACTTCTGATATCGGCTTTTACCCAGTTTCATAGGGAGCTCCAGTCTTAATTATCATTTCTTCTTGCTGATAACCGTGTTTCATAGTCTTTCAAAGTTGATTTTTTTCACATCTTTCTCATGAGTTCTCTCTGGAGATGATGGCATTTGTGCAAGTTGTCCAAAACTCGAACATCTGACCTTTATTTGGGATTAATTATGCATCATTCCAATGTAGGGACGTCAATTGTCCACTTGTTAATTGGAAAATGTAAATATCCGTTAACTATTCAGCCATCAATCATCTACATCAATTCATATTTAGATTTTTCAAAGGTGGACTGGTACCCTTCTCCTGTAATCATTTGGTGAAAAGCTATACGCTGGATAAAGGACAAAACCACACACATGTGCATTCACATCCAGGGAAGTTTAGAATAACCAAACTGTGATGTTTTTGGACTCTGGAATACCCAGAGGGAGCTCATGCATGCATGCGGAGAACATGCAAACTCCATACACAATAAGCACAGACTAAGATTTTTGCTTTAAGGCAACAGTTCGAACCGCTGCTCCACTCTGGAGTGATAATATGGCACGGCTTTTTTTTTTCTTTTGCTGTTACAGAATTTTTTTCACTGCAATATTTAACAATGTATTTGAAAATATTAATAAATCAAATTATTGTGCGCTACTGTACAGTTGTGCTACTTAAAGTGATTGGTTTCCCGAGGCAGCCAATCTGATAATGGGTAATTTTACTGTTTATTGTTGTTGCAGTTTTTGTGTACTGCTAACAACGCTGCTGCTACCACTTTTGTTGTTATACCAATTAAAATGACCTGATATTTGTGGATTTTTTTCAATCAATATCAGCCATCACTACTTTAAATGTTTGCAGATATGCATTGACTCCTATTTAACGTAAGTTTGAATGCGGTGGGTAATTCTGAACACAACATGATCAGCATAAAAGACTGTGCTCACTCATGCAACTGTGAGGTTTTTTTCTTTGACAGTAAAATTTTCCCCCAAAGATATTTACAGTTGTTTTTTTAATTGACGTCTAAAGCTTATAGGCGATTTTAAGGCTGCAAAACGGTTCTAAAATGGATCTTGTTTTCATTTTTTACCCCACAAAAACCAGGCGTCTTGTCAGAGGTATTGGTTTTTTTATACGATCTCCAATGCACTGTAAATGTTATACAAACCTGGATAGCATATTGAACAAATCCTTAAAATCATAGTCCACAAAAATACCTGTATTATAGCTTGACCTGAAAACAATTAGATGTATTTCCAGTTGCTTAAACAGTTTTTTTTATTTTAGAAGATCTTTTACCTTTTTGTGAAAGCTGTCAAGCTTCTGTTTGAAGTGGGAACTTGTTACCCTAGAAACCAAGGTAATGGAAGTGGAGGTTTACTTTCCACAGGAGAGCAAAGTAATTTCAACACATCATGCTGCTCCACCCGAATGATTAGAGATTGTGGTCATTTCATAAATTTCTGAGACCAGAGTGATATTGAAAAGGGTTATATACAACCTTGGGAACCTCAGTGGCAGCAAACCAAACGAGAGAGAGGGGGAGGGGGGAAGCAAAAACCTGCTCAACCCTACCAGTCCCATATGGAAATAAATCCAGATTTCTAATATCTAAAAGTGAATACAAAATGGTTTATTACCAATCTTTCATTCACTATAAAGGTACATTTTTTTTTGGGGTGGGGGGATACGTACACGTAGGTTTTATGCACCAGAAGACAGATCCATTCGATCTATTTTTGATAATCAACTTCTGTTAAAGATTACGTTTCCACAGTTTAGATGACTTGTACAAGTCAATGAAGTACTGATTAGTTTTCCCCAGGTAGTCAAATTGGAGCAAAGACAATAAAGAATTTATATCATCTTAAAACTATAACAACCTCTAAAATGTATAGCTATCAATGCACATAGTTTTTCACAACCCCTTAGAGTAATATTATTTTTACATTATCATACCATTACTGGCATATAGTTATCTAGTTATTCACAATTTATTTACGTACCTTTGTTCTCTATCCCTTATAATGATGCTAATGTGTTGAAGTGTTTATTTCTGCTATCATAAAAAATGTGATAAAATGTTATGTGGCTGAGTTTTAGTTTTAGGTATTTATTCTGGGCACAAGGTCACAGATTTTTGTGCATATAACCACTCACCCAAAACAAATTCACTGATGATGCTTGCATGAAATGCTACTACATTTTTTAAAGCAGGAAGATCGTTCTCAGAGTAGCAGTTTTCAAAAGCCTTAGGGAAAATCTAGTCTTGTAGTTGTTACAGAAAGACCACCAAAAGAGGGTTATCGTTTGCAGTTAAAATATCAACTGCTTATACCCTCTGCAGTCAGAACTTTATCTTAGAAAGTCCAAGATAAAGTCACAAATGGGGGTGATAACCATTCATCTGCTGTTGATATTCCAGGTTTACTCGCTTGTAAAGGAATAAATAATCAGATTTGTGTAGAAGTTTGATTTTATTGAGGACATAGCCGTTACATGGAAATTAAAAATTGATTTGCCTGTCATTTTGCAAAGTAATTAGTCGTTGACCAACAACCCAGCATGTTTGACTCCCACAGATTGGTTATCTTCACAAAAATCAATTACTCAATCCGTTACTTTTTACCTCGATCTGTTTTGTTTATTAGGCACACTTTGTGTGGGGAAATCAATGTCTTCCGTTACAACCTCTCCGCCAACATAGGCAAAACCCAAGAGCTGTCAAAGCTTGACAAAGAGGGAGAAAGTGACAACTGATACTATTTAAAATTGGAGAAATGTGAAATATGAACAGCGGGCAGTCTCACTCAGCCCAGAGCTTCACGCAAGATCCGTCGAGGACGATGTGGAGGAAAGGAAAGGATCAGGTCACAACTAACAAGGAGGAGCTTGTTAATGGTCTGAAGGCACCTAGGACCGCATTAATCAAAGGCACAATTAGTAACACACTGAACCGCAGTGGGTTGAAATAGAAGCCATTTCTACAGACTCGCCTTAGGTTTGCCAGTGAACATTTAAATGATTCAAAGGATCAGGAGAATGTGATAGGCATCTAGTTAACCTGCTATTTCTGGAGGAATAGAAATGCTGACAGACTTGAAGGACGCTGTCCCAATAAGCTCAGATGTGGGAACATTATGTTTTTCAACTGATATTTTCAGCTACGTGTACGGGGTTAGGGTTAGCACAACGATCAGCCAGTAGATGGAGAAATGGGGGGATGAAATATCTTCAGTGAGAATCTTCTTTCCCCATCCAGAATACTGAAGATGGTCTGTGGATGGGTTTTTCAATGTGAATGTAACCTAAAACACAAAGGCAACAAAGACATGGGTAAAGAAGAGTCACATTAAGGTTGTGGAGTGGTTTAGGAATATATTTTCAATATGGTGGCGCATTAGCAGCTAAGAAACGTAAAGTATTGAGAGAGTTCCTGAAAAGGAGTTAGCCAAAATTACATCATGACATGTGTGACGAACTGCAGGACATATCTCAATGGGTTTCACTTCAGTACAAATGCTTATTTCACACAGTTAATGGCTATTTTTTGGTTTGGTTGCTATTTTGTCTCTTAAAAAGAAGTGAACTGTACTAATTTTAGTTAGATTTTTATTGTGGATTATGCAAACTTGCAAAATGACAGGCAATCAAATATTTTTTGGGGCACAACTCTGATATCATGTAATTACATCAACTTAAGGCTGGTTTGCTACAAAAAATATTCCCAACCCTGCGGAAAATCTTGGCTTGGGTCATATCTCTACTTGCCCCATTCATGAAGTACGATTTGATCTCATTCTCCGTTACATGATGTGACTAGCTGAGTGGCGCTCCACCCTGAGATATAGTTTTCCTCTTTAAGAAGGAATGGGAACTGAACTGTAACCAGAGTCGTCTCCATTAAGCAGAAAGGTGTGGTTATAGAGTGGTGCTAAGTAGCAAGCGATTGCTAAGAATCCAGTGGACTAATGGGCCTTTCTATCCATTACCAGGCCGTCGTAACAGTTCTTTCTTGCCCGGGACCTTTGGCTGTACCATCTCCTGCTATGGCAGTAAGTGCTGTCTGGTTCAGGCGCCTGCATGGTGGTGCTGAAAGGATGCTGCTAATCTGCTCAGCATTGATCTGCACCCATTAAGAAGGAAGATAAACACTTTATATCAGGAAACCATATTCATACAGATGGATGAGTGAGAATGCAGGGATACAATAGTGGAAGGCGGTGAAGTCTCGCAACTCCCTAGTCAATAGATGCGCAACACTGTGAAAAGGATACGTGCCAACGCCTCACTGTGGGGTTTCCTGCAATGGGACAGAAGCAGAGATGTCAGCAGCTCATCGAAGGAGTGATAAACCTCTTGGCAACCGAAATACAAAGTGTTATTTTTTATTTTTTTTATGCGAAAGACTGCAAATCTCCCCCAATGGAGAGAAGGTAACATGTTTTTTTTTTTTGTGGGTTTGAGGATGACATAAACACATGATAGACAGTGGTAATAGAGCACCTTGCACAAGTATTCATGTCCCTTAAATTTTCCAAAATGAGACTTATTACAGACACAAGCCTAAATTGTGTGCCGGATATTCGACTTTCAGGTGACACTTCAGGAGTGACTGTGCTACAATCTTAAAAGGCAAACTTAATGTAGCCTTTTCTAAATTTTTGAATGTGCATTCCTATCAATATTTCACTTTTTGCACAACTTACTGTTTTCTAACAAGAAGCTTAAAGAGAAAATTTACGAGAAAAAAAAAAGCTCGAGTGGAACACAGCAGAAACACAAAGAGCTTGGTGGAGCTTGTATTGTGCTCAGGTCAAAGTTGTAATTTGTTAAGCCTTTAACCGTGGTGCACTGTGACGGATACTTGTTCAACCAATGGAGACAGGATATCGATCAAACTGCTCCAGAATAAGCCAAAGGCAGCTATTCAATGTGGAAGCAGAGCTCCTAGAATCACTTGATCTCATCAAAATTTCCACTCTCTTTTATCCATTCCTCTCTGTCTCACCATATCAGATCTTCTTCTGTTGTTGGTTTTCCGTGCAAGAAAAAAAAACATGCAGCTTTGCAAATAAAACATTGCTGTCATCCACTTATTTAAATAAAAGCTCTCCCTCATTTGCACTACTCAGCTGTGGATGATTAGAGTGTAGCGCCATCTGTATTGTTTTTTCTTTTTCTTTATTTCCCCAGGGTGGACAGCAAACTCCTACAGAAAGCTCAGTGAATGCTGTTTTTGGAGTGGAAGCCCTTTAAGTCTTTAGCCACACAGACCATTTCCATGTTGGTTTAAAAGCTCTTCTGGCTTTGCTCTGTTCTCTTTGTGGCTCTTGGCAAATTGGAAATGGGACTTCATATGGTTGTCTGTCAACAATGGCTTTCTTCTCATCACCCATCCACAAAAGTGAGATTTTAGACTTTATGGCGTCGTGGCGCCATCATCCCTGATCTGTCCGCCATGTTCCTTAGCATTCACGATGCTGCCTGTTCGCCTATCTCTAGCACGCCTCGTCATAGCTATGTACTACTTTGTGTCGCGTAAAATCCCAACAAAAGTGCATTGAAGTTGTGTTTTCTTGAGTGATAAAAGTTCAAATGGTGTGAATGCTTTTTGCCAGGTAGCTCCGCCATGTCGCGCATTCCCGTCCACAGTCCACAACATTAGATGTGTATGAAGCACAGATGGGTTTAAGGACCTTTACATGTCATGTGGACAGTAGCTGAGCATGACACAAAGTGCAGTGGCTTAATTGTTTGCTGATGGAAATCGCCTCTGACTGAGACCAACCAAAAAAAACCTAATAGGATCTTTATCACTTAGGGCTAACAGAGGTTGACACAGCAGGGCATTGGTTGGTCACTGCGATAAATGCTTGTTACTGGCTTTGCCCTATGGAGCAGTTAACTGTTGTTGCCATTAAAGCTTAATTCGAGGCTCCTCTTTGACCTTGATGTGGGAAATCTTGTCTAAAGGCTTAGCAGGGTGTGTTCATATCAAAACCAGCCCACTGTTTGGCGGTTTCCTCACAATTTCTTATAGTTCCCTTTCAGGATGGCATTTGTTGCAGCGCAAAATTAAGCTTTCCAATATGTTCAGCATTTATTGATTTTAGTCAGAGGAGTGTTTTGGATTAAGTCAGTGTAGGATGTGCAGCATCTTAATGGGTGTTTGCTTCTTCCCGAGATGGCTTGCTTCTGCCAATTGTTTTGTTCTTAATTTTTTTTCGGAGGGGTTGGGATATACAATAAAACCAATAACTCTAGTTTGATTGAGGAAAAAAGTTAACAAGAAGAATCCTCTGGGTTCATTTACTAAGCAGTTAAAACAAAGATCATGGTGTCATAAGTGAGACCCTTCTTATGCTTCCCAATGCAGTCCACTACCTACCCAAGCAAAAAATAAAGTAAAATAAAAATACTAACTAGAAAAGAGTATGAGTTTCTTAAAGAGACAGAAGCCCAATTTCAATGCTTTAAAAGGCATGGAAATTTAAAGCACATGCTTTAAAACTTTTTTAAGGCATTTTTATATATACACCAACTTTTTTTTAAAAGAGTGAAGGCAATATTGTTACCTGATTTTGCTATAAAGTGGTACTATGTACCTGGAAAACACAGTACTGGCCCTTTAAATTCTCAACCAGAACTCAAAACTAGTAATTTAGGTTCAGAGAAATAGTTTTCAAGTCTTCACCTGCAACAGATTTGATAAGTTTATATTATCCAGCTGTAGTGAATGTGTAGAATCTTCTTAAACATACTTACAATATGCACAACATAAAGGAGCCATCCAACAAACTAAACACAAAATTAAATAACAGAAAGCTGTTTTAGGGGAAATTATCATGTTTTTTTCTTATTTGTGCCGCCCCTGTGGCAGTGCCACCCTGGGCACAGTGTCATACTGCCTATGTTAAAAAGCAACATTGGCTCTTGTTTTATGGGACAATCCATTAACGTTTGTACACAGCAACTGAGGTGAATTTAGATCACGCTGCTTTCCCTGCTTCTCTTTTTGAAATGTTGTCTTTTGTCTCCTTTTTCCAAACTTCAGGTCCGCTCACAAAAAAAAATGATGAGTCCACGATGAACAGACCAAGGGATGAAGGTATTTTATTTGCATGTTTCCTTCTCTTTATGCTCTATTATTTTATTTTATTTTTTTCAACAGGGCCATGGGAAATGTGGCGTTTGCATCTGTTTCATTAATCATCAGTCTATGTGCACATCACATTGTCCACCCTTAACTGCTTTGATTAGGACACAAATCGGCCATTCTCCGTGACAAGCACGCATTCGGATAAATAAAAGCAACCCACAAAACAGTTGTTCATCATTCCCTGCTCGTCACAACTGCTGCTTTTTGGGCACTTGCACAGGAAGCTAATTTACTCTCCTTTCTCGGTTGCTATGTGGCTGATCAGCCACACGCTGATGTTCTTGCTGCCCTCTGTGATGCATCTCTCAAAAAAATCAATATTCGCTCCTTATTCACCTGCGCTTTTACTCTGCCACCAAAGTTTTCATGAAATGTTCCGCTCGATTATTGTCCTCCATGTTGTCTTCACCCAAACCGACGTTTAGGTGGGATAATAAATCCATTCTTTGCTGCTTAATGCTTTCAAGTCTAATGTTGTCTGCTTTTCATTGATGCAGCAAAAATCTCTGTTTCTATGCGACTGCATGGAAACAAAGGCCCCTACCTTTGTTGTTTTCATTTCTCAGCAATAAAGTACCTTGTTTTTTCTTTTTCTTAATCTTTTCCACTTTTTCCTTGTTGCAGTCGTAAACACAGGGATTTTGTTGGCAAAACTAGCATAAATCAGTGGAAGCAGGAGCAAACTTTACACCTAGATTGCAAAGTTTCTTAAAAAAAAATACAAACCTTAAAATTCTGTGCATTCATATTCAATGCACAAATTCAATCAGCGCTTTACTAAGCCACCTTTCAGTGCAAAAACAGCTGGAAATCTTTTGGTGATATGTCTGCATCAGGTTCGCATCACTGCACACTCAAATGTTCTCCATTACTTTTTGCTAGGTCGTTCAAGCCTGATCAGACTGAATGTAGAAAGTTCGCAAACAGTAATTTTATGGTCTTGCAACAGGTGCAGGATGTGACTTTGACTTGGCCATTTCCACGTGGAAATGGTTTCAATTAAATCACGCCGCTTCAGCCACTGTCCAGCTTTAAGGTGAACCTCATTCAAATCCTAAGTAGAGTCGTTAACACCTCCACCCCCCACTTATGTTACTCCGCCATCGACAGTTTTTGACTCCAGTTAGCTGTCCTGCTAATTGTCGGTAGCTGTCGCTCACGAGCTGCGTTCGCTTTAGTGTACAGCAGTGGTCCCCAAACTACGGCCCGCAGGCCTCCACATTTGGTCCGGCCCCCTGAACAATACCAGAGAGCATTCAGAGTTTTTTTCATTTACCGTATTTTCCGGACTATAAGCCGTTTATATGCGGATTTTTCTTCAACCACCAGCGGGCTCTTTAGCAGGAAGTGATTCATTGGAAGTCTCGGTTCCAATGATTCGCCAACACTGAGCCCTCAAGCAGCAAAATGAGTAAGAAACAGATCAGATGTCTTTGGAAAGTTTCTTTGCAAAGGGGAAAAGGCCCAGAGAAGAGACAGGAGAATGGATTTATCTCGGACTGGTAGGTTAGTCTCACATTACAAGCGACTCTGCATAACGTGCGGGGACCGGCTGCTAATGAGACAATGAAGCTACAAGCTGCTTTGCCACATAGAGACCAAGCAGGCTGTGCTCAAGCAATACAGCTCAGGTGTCATTGTCTCTCATCACTTTCAGATGGAACCGTCTTGTTGCAGAGAAACGAGCTCAGGGCTCCTGTTAGTCATTATCATGAGTTAAAATTTTCACGAAAGTAAAATGTTCGTTTTTGTGGCGCTTTTAAATATTATTTTGAAGGGATATTATTTGATTGTGCTTTCTGGAAAACAATATATTTTTACATTTAGGCACTCCTGCAATCGTCACACTTTTTCTGTTACAAACTGACTCCAGCCCCCGACCAGAGGAGGAAAAGGTTATGTGGCCCTCACAGGAAAAAGTTTGGGGACCACTGCTGTACAGGGTCAAAAACGCCATTTTTCGTGCAGTGTTTCTATTTGGGCGTCGAACTGTCTTTTTCCAGGAATTGCTAACTGCCGTGCTTTGAAAAGAGACAAGAAAGGAACCAGCGCAAGCTAATCCAATTTTGCAACTCCTTAACAGTAGGAAAATAAAGAGAGAGAGAGAAGGGAGGGATTCACGAAGGTCTGTAGAGAAAGGGAATGGGATGATGAGAAAGTGGGGGTGAGTGGTGGTTGAAAGAGGAAAAAAGGGAAAATCTGAACACTGGGGAGGGAAACAAAGAAGGGAGAGAGGTGAAAAAGCACTCATAATGAAGACAAGTGCATGATGAAATGACATTTATAGAGCTTTGAAAGTGAGAGGGATGTGGAGAAACAGAGAGTGAGAGGGTGGATGGAGAAGGACACCAGTGGAGCTTGACATTTATGCCTGCAGCTGACGGATCTTGACGGGATCACGAGGTGCCGGGCCGCAGTTGAGCTCTTACTTAATTGCCCGAGCTTTGGATGGTCCAAACATTGTTTTAAAGGCATCTTATTTGAAAGCTGTTTGTAGGAAACCGCACTGCTTATGTGTGGGTTTGGCTGCCGAGAGAAAAGTGCTAATTCAGCCTTCAGTCTTTTACACCCGGATCAATGGAAATTACCATAAGGAAATGAATGAGAGAGGAGCCGCGGAATGGGAAAGAAGAAAGTGGGCACTTTGCGTAGGAAGGTAAGACATTACTATTAAGAATGGGAGTTAAGGATGGTAGTGTCAGGCTAGGTGGCATGGACAGGAGGGAATAATCTGTCAGTGTTTTTTAAGCAGGCTGGAAAGACACTGAGCTCGTTGTTGGCTGTAAAGGTCTCAGACTGGGCCCACTTTTTCTGCCTTCAGTCATTTAACCACTTCCACGTCTGAAGCGCAAATAAAGAGTAAAACTAATTAACCCTTAAGCAAAGCATGTGATGTCTTCTGTTTAGCATTATCGGCAGAGGTGAATGGTTTGGGCTCGTCTGTGTGGCCTTGAATTAAAACCCCTTTACGTAAATTTATTGGATTAAAAAAAACTTTTGGTGAGAGTTAAAACTTCTTATTCTCAGCACCATTCAGCACCTTGATTGCTACAAAGGAATAGTTCAAATATTTCTATACAGACTCCCTTGCAGATTTGTTTTTTGTTTTTTTAAGGTAAGAGCATGACTAGGACTCTTGCTGCTCTTTCAAAAAAAAAGTCATAAATTTAATTGTGGTTTGTAGACCTGCTGCCATTCTGTTTCTGACTGTATGTTGTCACATTAGTTGGTATAGCTAATAACGTGTTTTGCATGTCTAGCTTGATGTTTCACAACATCAAGCCTGATGTTTCACGCTAGATGTTGAAACATCAAGCTAGATGTTGATGTTTCAAGAACACATCAACATCGTTGGTCTAGTTTGCATAATAGTGCAAATACAATTGCACTATTATCAACTGCATTAGTACGGTTGATAGTAAGACAAAATTATCTATGTCTAGGAACTTGTTTTAAGTAAATAATTCCTTAATATTGATAAAAAAAATTGCGTTGCTATACTGGTTGATTATTTCACTTAAAGGGAAATGTCTTAAGTTTACCAAGATATTTGCACTAGAACCTAGACGAGTGTGTGTAGTACATGCAAGCACGCAAACAAGTATTAATAGACTTGGCAGAGAGTTTTTTTTGCCTTTTAAACTATTATACCACAGTCACAAAACCGCCTGCAAAACTGAATAACTGCCAAATGCTGAAAGTTTAAGCAGCCTATTACAAAGGCATTCACTCAATGCACATTTTGTTTGATCATTTCTGGACTGTCGATGTTAGTGCGTGCAATTAATCTGAAAAAGTTTAAAGTGTTAATATTACATGATGCAGATTAATCACATTGCCTATTTTGATCTTAAAGCCTCTCTCCCGTGAAGCGTTGCCTGGTTCACAGCAGTTAAAGGATTGACACACGGGGAGCAACGAAAGCGAAAGTTTTCCGCCACTGAGGATTAACCCAACAAATGGGACATTAATAACTAATACCTTACACTATGTGATCTGTAATGTTTATCACAGTCTGTGCAACAACAAAAAATACACTTATAGAAAGCCTTTATCTTTTCAAAAACACATTTTTGTGAGTAGCATTAAAATGCAGACAAGTACTTGGAGTAAGCATAGTAAAGTTTTGTTAATGATAAAAGAAACTTTACTACTCTGACATGAGGAGACCAGAAAATGGTGCATATGGGCAGAGAACCTAGTATAAGCAAAGAAAACCAGTGAGCTTATGTAATGAAGGAAGACTGAAGAATTACATTGGATCCAGGTGTGCTGCATTAAGGGAATGTGGAACAGCTGTGCTGGAAAACAAACATGGAAACTGAGGGAAAGTGAATAGTTAAGACAATAGAAACTACAAACTGTTAAAAACAGAGACTAATACTAAGGTAAGAGAACAAATCAAGAAATGGAAGAAGACAAGAAATAAGTAAAAACAAAACAAGAAAAGGAACTTATATTGTGAAATCTTTTCTGAAAGTAAACTGAGTACAGTATTAAAACATAAATAGACAACAAGGACATGATCGAAAACCAAGACCCATATATATTAATATTATTCCTCATTTAGAAAATAAAAACAAATATGTGTTGAGAAAAACATTAAGAAAATTTTCAACAGCTTCTAAATGAGTCTTGGTACCGCTCAATAAGAGAGTGCTGTTGCTCTTTAACTTGCCAACTGGCCTTAAGGGGAAAATGAGGAATATTTAACTGCTAAATGGATTTTAAAAAGTGAAAATACAACTAAATATGTGGTAATAAGTTTGTTTCCAAGGTTTAGAGTTGAATAATGTCCCTTTTTATCATTTTGTGGCAGTAGCTGCCTTTATTTGACAGTTTTTGTACAGTAAGGACGGCATAAGGAGAAGTAGCACTTCCAGTATTGGGTGAAACCTCTTTAAGTACCATTTCAATATGAAAATTTCAAGTTCAGAAGTTACTCCCCAGGTTTCTTTTATAAGATGTGAGTTAATCAGACATTTCTAAGCTGATCTTGTCCTTTGCTTGAGGCATCTCAGGGCTGATGCAGTTAATGCACAAGCAGCTCAGTTATTTAAGCTGACTGTGATCATTTTGATAATCTTGTAGATCAAATGAGACGAATCATGTCCACCTTTACCTTTTCAACTGCTTCACTACTACTACTACACATTTCCCCTGCTTGTTAACCCACTGTTTTGCCTCTACACTGGAGCACCTTGATAAACTAAGGAGGAGCTCTAAAGCTGTAATATTTACAGCAATGGAAGCCTTTTCTTTTCCTGTCAGTGGAAATCTCAGGTCCAGCAGCCCTCTTCACCTGACCCCGCAAAGTTTGTTTTTTGAGAGGGTTTTTTTTTTTCTAAAGTTGCATTTTCTTTAGGTGAAGCAGTGTTTTTTATTATTATTAATATTTTAAAGATTTTGGCGCATGCTTTGACTCACTGCATTGCTGAAAAAAAATGACTTCCTCGTCAGATTTGAGCCAAAGCTGCCTGTTGTTTTGGAACTCTTAATAGTTTTACCAAAAAGCCCGACCAACCAACACGTTCCTCTGTGGACTCAGCTCGGCTCGGCGTTCTCTTTGGTGACACACGTCGACTTCTCTGTGCCAAACACAACTTTTTGACTCAAGTTTGGTTTTGACGCACGAGAACACATTCTCCCAGCAGTTTTTAGTAATATGTTAATCAGGGCTGGATGCTTGAGTCAAATTAAGAAATGGACAGTGATTTAGGGTATTTCAATCAAGCAGGGGGTGGGGATGGACAACAGCTGTTGGGGTGCAGGGTGTCCTAACTTAGCAGCTGTTAAGGGTGCAGGGAGTCCTTACTTCTTCATTAGTTAATACACTGTAGAATTGTTTTGTTTAATGAGTAAAACAAGATGAGGGCCCCTTCTTGAAAAATGCTGGTCGCCCCCAGAGAATCATTCATACAGAGGCATCTTCCTAAATGAATACATTAAATTAAAACCCAATACATAAATACTAAACAAATGGATAAATAAATGACATCATATACTGCATGACAGTTACCACTTCTTAGCTAACAAAGAACATGAGTGAAGGAGGAAAACTGTACAGATGAGCTGCAACAAAGTTTCTGTTTCTTGTGAGAGAACAGCAGACATACGGCCTTGGAAGTTTGCATACCTTTGAGGAGACAAAAAAAAAATCATGCTCACTTGTCGGAACACAAACGGAATTGAAAAAGACGCCAACATTCAGTGGAGTTACTTATAAAGTAAAATATTTTAAAAAATCATTATTGCAATTTTTCAGTTTTGTCAAATTGCATCTTTAAGCTTTATATATTTTTAAAAAAGAGGGATAATTCATTCAGCTTTCCGGTTCAACAACGAATCGCCAGAGAAGGCTTTTACAGGCCGCTTTGCGCTGACAAAAGCCTGACAGTTCAGCGGCCTTAAGGAGGCTGATCATTTGCTCTTTAAAGATGAAAGATGTAGAGACACAGGCCACCGCTTTTTGGTTCCCTTCCTCTCCGGGTTCGATTTACATTCCGAGCGTCTCTCTGAGTGAGGCTGATGACGGCCAGCTAATACGTCACTCCTCCATACTGTCTTAGTAACGTCAAGATAATTGAACTTGTTTACATATCCTCTGGGAAATCAGCAGACGCTCAGAATACACCAAAGAGAAGAAGAACAAGAGCGGCGTGTGGTGGGGTGTGTGACTTGAAATGTTTGTTTTGTTTTGTATTTTATTTCCAGCCGTCTCGTGTCACACATATATGTTCTAACAAAAGACACACAATAATTTAGGGAGAAAAAACCCCCACAATGCACGTGCGTGTATCTGTGCGTCGACCCTTCACCCCCACCACCCCCCCCTCCATTTCCCTCAACTCAAATACACAGGTTTGGGCGCGCGCCCTTCCGCCGCTGCGAGTGACGCGCCGCCGGTGCATGTGTAACCTGAGATTCAGGTGGTGATGCAGGCGGGTGTGCAAATACGTGAGTGGAATTTGTTACCACGGCAACAGTCGGTGCGATGGAATGGCTGGTGCAGTTCTATTAGCGAGAAGCAGTTTCCATAGCGACTCAACATCGCAGCTGCCTATGCAAGAGTGTGTGTGTGTGTGTGTGTGTGTGTGTGTGTGTGTGTGTGTGTGTGTGTGTGTGTGTGTGTGTGTGTGTGTGTGGCTTTGTATGAATACGGTGTGAATCCTGTGTGAATTTCGGCGTTCATTAGCGTACCTTGCCATGTGTGTCTTGATTTGTGCCTCTTTTTTTTTTCATCCGTGATATTTTGAGGGGTTTTTTTTTCCCATGTTTGTGAATCTCCAATTCCATTTCTTTACCCATCACTTCTCTCATGCTGCCCTATTTTCATCTTTTCCTCTCTGTTTCTATCTCGCGACCCCCTCCCTTCCTCCTCGCTCCCCCTCTCTTCTTCCAACCCAGCTCTCTCTGTCTCTTTCTTTCTCTCCTGTTATCTTCCCGTCTCCCTCCCTTCTTTGAGCGCTGAAGCTCATCAGGGTAAACAGATGCTGTGGCTGTTATTTATGTTTCCACTTGGTCTGCCTTTCATACAAATTATCCACAGGGCCTGCACAGTGCAGACGCTCAGCCTAACTGGGGTGCTCTGGCAGCTCTCTCAGCCTCGTCCACGCTCAGACGCTCCCAACATACCACAGACGCTCCGATGGGATGGGGGGGGGGGTTGGGGGGGGGGGGGGTGCGGGCGGCGTCCTCGGTCCGGGGGTGGGGTGGGGGGGGCGGGGGGCGGGGCGGGGGGCGCTGGTGCGGCGGCGGCTGGCGCGGGGGGGGCTGGGGGGGGGGGGGGGGGGGGGGGGGGGGGG
>CAEGAF010172320.1:0-11821 GCA_903067075.1 Micropoecilia bifurca
TTATTGGAAACTCATTTACATTGCAAAACACAAAAGATGACAGAAAAATTGGTGGGATTTTTTCTGTCTTTTCTCAGTCTGTACAGTTTATGTATCTTTTACTGTCATTATTTTGATCAGAAATAAACACACTATAAATGGAAATACTTTTTAATTTTATATAATGTTATATCTTATTTATTGTGATATTCCAAAGCTTCCTGTTAATCTTTTCAGCTCTTGCATTTCATTTTTTGTTGAAAAAATGCTGTTAAAATCATATTTGTGCTCTTTTCTTAATTTGATTTACTCTTCAGAAATTAAAGCAGTTTCTCACGTTTGTCTTCTTGTAATCTCTAGTTTAGTTGGCAGCAGCTTTAGGTGTTAATTAGAACAGGAACTGCTTAAAAGGTGTCCCTGGTTCTAAGTAAAAAAAGAAAAAAGAAGCCAAAGAGTATCTAATATAACAAGAAATTAGATACGCTGACATATTTATTTAATTGCAAGTTGTAATGTTGGCAATGTGTGCGAAAAGTGTAATATGTCATGTAAAAGTATTCACGAATGTTAAACGTTTCATATTTTTTATGTTGTATATAAAAACAAAGTTGTCCATTGTTCTGAATAGGAAGAAATACAAGATTTTAAAATCTTTCAAACCCAAAATCTGAAATGAAATTACACCAGCTTTACTTGTTAGTGCTCATCTTTCACTATAATTACATCTGCAACTCTTTTGAGATCTGTCTCTACAAGCTTTAGAGAGAAGATACTTTGCTCATTCTTCTAAGCAAAACACCTAACTCAATTTATTGTGAAAATCAGTGTTAAAGTCTTGATACAGACATCCTGAATTTGGATCTGTACTTTGACTAGGCAGTTATGTTCTATATGGATAAATCAAAGTCCAATAATAAAGCATAACCCTGTACTCAGTCTTTATTGTTTTGCAGCCTGTAAATGGTTTTTATCCAGAGCTTTGTAAGCAATACATTATTGACTTTTTGACTTGAATTCACCTCAAATGCTATTTTGTGTTGGTCTATAATTTAAAAAATCTGAATAGTTGATATTTGTGGCTACAATCAGATACAACTTTCAGGGTTGTAAAAAACAGAACACTTCAAATATTGGCCTTTTACTAATATGGATCCCGTTTACTTCACACGCTACATTTAATGTGAAAGGTCACTGAAAACATCAGGAAGTCATTTATTTAAATGCTTATCTCTTGACCAAAATAACCTCTAAAAAAATCAGGACAGCAGAAAATTGTGACACTCACCCAAAGCAACCTCAACCTTTTAAAATGCAACATTTGGGCTGAGTCTGATGGCTCCACTAATCTGTGCCCAGATTACCACAAACTCATTAACCATGCAGCAACAATGTGTCCCAATGGGCTTATAAAATCCAATTTTTCTGAATCCTCCCATATTGTGTACAACTCCGAGTCCCAGACACAGGAGAGCCTAAACATCGACGCTTGTCTGCATCTGCCGTTCCAACAACAACAAAAAAAAGCTGAGATATCATCATTCGATGCAGAAAGTTATCTCTGCTATCGCTAACCCAAACAAGAGGCCCGATACCTATAGCTGTAGTGTGAGGTCATGCTGGGACATGAAGCAACTCTGTGACAAATTTCACAACATGCAAGGTTCAATAGCACAATCTTTTAATCTACCACAGCTGAGGGTGATGAAAGCGGAGCTGTTCTGAACCAGCCTTACAGAGAATGATTGTAGTGGACTTCTGTAAATTGAGCCAAGTTAAAACCTTGTGATGAAAAGTTTAATAAAATCAGAGGGCAATTAATTTCTTAACGATTTTGATATTTGAAAGAATGCAGTCCCCAGTGGAAATGTCTGAGTTGCAAAAAAAAAAAAATCCACAAAGAAACATTATTTAGTTTAAATATCAAACTTTTCTTTAGTTTTAGTTTAAATGTTTCTACAAAAAAATAAACTATATGAGCTAAACTTATTGCCCTGCCTGACCCAAATACCTGCCAGTGGTGTATTTACACTTTTGTTGCATTTGAACATTAGTCTCTTGGCAAATAGTTAATAACTGCAAGATAATCTTTTAGCTTTGCAATGAAACAAAGGTTCAAGTGTTGCAACAGATTTAAATCGCTGAAATGAAAGTAGTTTTGTTTTACAGTGCATTGCAAAAGTATTCACATTCCTCTAAACGTCACTATTTAACACATGACAACCACAAACTCCAATCTGATTTAACGTGACAGAACAACACAAAGTAACGTATAACTGTGAAGAGGAGGCAATCTGGGTATTTTTAATGTATGCAAAGCTAAAAAAAACTTGGAGTCGATTTGTGTTCACCCCATTTACTCTGATAATTGTAAATTAGTGACCTAATTACTACCCAGAGTCCACCTGTGTGGATTTTAATCTCAGTACATTTAAAACTGATCTGTG
Source organism: Micropoecilia bifurca (assembly GCA_903067075.1). Lineage (NCBI taxonomy): Eukaryota > Metazoa > Chordata > Actinopteri > Cyprinodontiformes > Poeciliidae > Micropoecilia > Micropoecilia bifurca. The sequence continues at coordinate 2,424 of CAEGAF010172320.1, forward strand.
AGGGCTTCTGAAATTTGTTAGAGATCATAAGTGAACAACACATTGAAGAACTAGGATGGAATATAAATTCCCAGCACCCTTTTCAAATATTCATTTAAAAAATGTAAAAACGATGTGCTATTTTCTTTGAATTACCCAATAATGTGATGCCTTAGGTTGGTCTATTTCATAAGCAAGTTTTTGACTGTAAAATCTCAAATTGTTGTTCTAGAATCTAGAACAAAGGGAAGGAGAAAGTGGGAGGATGAAAATTGCATGGAATTTGTCATTTTCTGAATGATGAGGTGCTACAATGGAGACAGGTGCAGAAACGGACGTTTTTCTTATGTAGGAGAGAGGAGAGCCTCTGTATAAAGAAACAGAACAAAGACAAAATGATAAAGAGACGGAGAGATGACTGGATTAAAGGATTTAAAATCCCATCAGAGCCGCCGTGTCATTAAACTTCTGGACCTACAAAAACCCCTCAGGGACTGGGACTCATTCAGAAAGTGTGTCACAAGCAGACACACTTTACAGGCTGGATACAAAATACACATTTATTCCCGTCCAGCAAGGAAGAATACACACATTCATCATAAGCATGAATATACTATTATATGCTCTTGATGATTTATTTTAACTTACGCATTTGAATTTATACATTTTAATTTAAGCATATGATGAGCAATGCTTAGTTTAAAACTCACTTTAAACTAACTCAGTTTGTATAAAGTACATTTTGCCTTCTTATGGGAACTTATTGTAGTCAAAAAGCAAGGATAAATCGACAATGATGCACTTCAACAACATGGTTTCTTCATGAGATCTGAGTCCTGATATGTAAACAAGACAGAATAAAACAAAACAAAACAAAACAAAACACGTTGTACCTCTTTTTACTCTCAACTGCCATCTAGTGGGGAATCCGTGTAATTTTGTCTTTGTATCCTTTTACTATATTTTTATGTGAAAACAATAATCATTACAAGTAAGAACTCAAAAATACTAATACTGAAATCACTGTTAAAATTTGTTTCACACACAAACTTTGTGTGTACAAACTTCGTATTGTACAAAATACTCAAAACTGCTAAACCTGGTTGTTTTCTTTTTTTCCTGAGATTCGTCAATATCCCTCTATATGTTTTTAGCAGCCAATAAACAGTCTGGAAAGCAGTTCTGAAAGTGAAAAGCATGCAGCCTATCAGCTTCAGGGAAAGAATAGCCTAATCGTGTGAATGAAAATAACCCAAGTCCTCTTCTAATCCCTGCCTATCCCTTTTTTATCTGTGGATTCAAAGCAGGCGGAGCAGTTGGAGCTGCGAGCCTCGAACCACCACCATGTACCCGACGCTCCGTTAGACCTTAATTGCTGCTCGTTAATTAATTGTAGTTTAGTCTCATAGAGCTTTAGTTGCTTGCAGATAGAGGAGAAACATGAGCCGGCACTTTGCTGCTGCTTTTTGCTTGGCTTTAGTTTTTTTCCCCGTTTTAAGCACATCATGTCCTGCACAATGCAGCTGCTTCTTTCACAAGTTAAGTGACGGATCAAAGGCAAGGTAAGTTATTTTAATTTAGTTTGCATTGGGAGCTGTTACATTTGTATTGCATGCCAACTGCTTTTACTGTTGCTTTCTACAATTCAGTCACTCTGTAATAAACCATTGCCCTGCGCTGTTCTTTAATCTCCTTTGCTTATAACTGAACAATAGGTTACCACCTTTTCCCTCAGAATGATTGTGGGTTATTTTTTATTTAAAACAGAAGCTTATAGATACCTAGTTTTTTCTGCAAATATTCACCTATAACCTTTCCAAGTTCAAATTTCAGAATTATTCTTGGATTTATTTTCAAGTTTAAAGTAATCACAATCCTACTTTTTTTTTCTTACAGGAGTGTGCTTTGCAATGACCCAGAAATCACTGTGATTCCTCCAAATTTCCCATCCGACACGTCGAAGCTTCGCATAGAGAAGACGGCAATCACCCGCATCGCCAGCAACAACTTTCACTACCTCAACAGCCTGGAGTTTCTCTGGATGTCTTTCAATTCCCTGAACTCGCTGAATGCAGACAGTTTTCGAGGCCTCTACAACCTGGATGAGCTCAGGCTGGACGGAAACTCCCTCACTTCCTTCCCCTGGGAAGCTTTGAGTGACATGCCAGTCCTGAGGCTCCTCGACTTGCACAACAACAAGATCTCCTCTATCCCGGCCTCGGCCACCATTTACATTAAAAACGTCACTTATCTGGATTTATCCAGCAACAGCCTCACAACCCTTCCAGCAGAAGCTCTCACAATGTGGCTGAGCGTGAAGCCTTCCCAAGACTTGGAGTCATCTAAGCTAATTCTGGGTGAGGATCAAGCTCTGACCTATAGGATACTGGAAAATTTTCTTTTTAGAGCTGCCCTCTTTGAGTTAGGGATTAGTCTAACTATAGTTATTCTCTGTAGTGTGTCAGGGTGTTTGCCTAATTCTGGACTTGATGTTGTCAAAACTTATAGCATTTGTTCATTGCTATGTTCATCTGCAGGTCTTCATGATAATCCATGGCTGTGCGATTGCCGACTCTACGACCTGATCCAGTTTCAGAAGTCCCCCTCATCATCCGTGGCACTTATTGACACTCGGCTGAGGTGCGCCGATCCTGAGAGCCTGTCTGGGGTTTTCTTTACTGAAGCAGAGCTTCAGAGGTGCCAGGCCCCCAGGGTGCACACGGCGGTGGCTCGCGTTCGGAGCTCACTGGGCAACAATGTCCTACTGCGGTGTGGCACTATTGGCGTCCCAATTCCAGACCTGTCCTGGAGCCGTGCTGATGGCAAGAAAATGAATGGCACAGGTGAGAACAGAGCAGTTACTTTTGTCCAACACTAAATATCAGAGAGATTAAAGTTCTTTCCTTGTGTGTCACAATTAACTCTATTTGTGTATTTGTTGGATTTTTCAGTTCAGCAAGAGATTTCGAAGGAAGGCATCATTTGGTCAATTCTGAGCGTCCCCGCAGTCTCCTACAGGGATTCTGGGAAGTATGTGTGCAAAGCCACCAACTTTGTGGGCACTGCGGATGCCATCATCTCCTTGGTGATCACTGATTCCATTCGGTCGGAGGAAGCAGTCGGTGGCGTTTCTAAGAGAGGCAGCAGAAAGAAGCCTGGGAGCATGGGAAGAGCAGCTTACCAGGAAAAACTCATTGCCAGATATGTTCCACCACCCACCAGCACTGCAGCTCAACCCATCATTGAACCTCTTAATGGCAAAGGAGTGACTGGGAGATATGAAATTGAGAGCTACAGTGTTTCTGATGGAAATTCTCAAGGGAACTCAAAAGATTCTTACCCTCTAAAGTCAGGGGAGGTGAGTCAAGGTTTAGGCAACTTGGTGGCAAATGCCTCGTCCCTACAGCAAGTTCCCGAGAAGAGGGTAGTGCGATCGGTGAAAGTGATTGGGGACACGGATCACACCGTGTCTTTGAACTGGCGTGCCCCCACAGCCATAAACACCACCGAATTCAGTGTCCTATATGCCGTTTTTGGTGAGAGAGACATGCGTCGTATTAATGTGGGTGCTGGAAAGAACCGTATCACCATTGAAGGCCTTGTACCAAAGACAAAGTACATAGCATGCGTTTGCGTCAAAGGTTTGATTCCGAAAAAGGAACAGTGTGTAATCTTCTCAACGGATGAGGCTGCCAGTGCCAGTGGCACACAAAAGCTCATTAATGTGGTGGTGATAACTGTTGCATGTGTGATTGCAGTCCCCCTGACTCTGATTGTGTGCTGTGGGGCAATAAAGAAACGTTGCCAAAAAATGCTGGGGCGGCAGACAAAAGACATACAAGACTCCTACGTGACATTTGAGACTCTAGGTCCTGGAGGAAAGGCTAAAGGGATGGAGGGGGAATATCTGACCAGGCTAAACCCCGATGAATCCAACAGGCTCTTGTCGGCGAGGTCAAGTGTTGATTCAGAAGCTATAGCGAGGACTGAGGGGCCGCCTAATGAATACTTCTGTTAAAACGAAGCAGACAGTGTCAAGAAGATGCACTTTGTTTTCGGGGAATGTTTATCGAAAAAAGGACTGGACTGGTCAGAGACTCAAATGGACATTTTTTTGTGTGGAGTTGTCTCTGTATTTAATGGTCAAAAGAGATTAATTTACAGCCTTGACAGTAATTTCTTTGACTGAAAAGGGAAAAGGAAAATAAAAACGAAGAGTGGTTTTAATATTCTGTATTTATTGATTTTTTTTTTATTTGTGATGCACTATTGAAAATGATGTTTTTTCCGAAGAAAATTCTCTTGATGTCCTCAACTCTCATAAACCCAGTAAGTTATCTTTTTTCACCCTAAGAGTAACTTCTGCATTGTTTTAAGTCTGAAATATAAAAGGAAAAGTTTAGAGCACCAACCGTTTGTTTAGCCTGTTTTTCATGTCAGCATACAGCATAATGTGCCGGATTGGTTGTTGGCTCAGAAACTTAAACAACAGTGCATTTTATAATATGTAAACATTTGTAATCTCAATGATATGCATATAACAACTGAAAATAAATATTTTTTTATATTCAATTGTGCTTATAAGTTTTTTTCTTGATATTTTTCCATATATTGATGTTAACTCACAACATTATAACTATTAATCCAATCATACCAATGGATGAAATATTAAGTTTCAGTTTCAAAATTGATGTGGAATTTTTGTTGTGCTTTTTACATATAAGTCTAACCCTACAGAACAGCCAGAATGACAAAACCGAAAAACATTATTAGGAGTCACACCAGCTAAAAAATGCTAATGCCATATTATAGCATCACTTGAAGTCCAAAAGGTGAATTTGTAAATGTCATGGGGCCTAAAAGCTAAGACACTATGTTTGTTTCTTGTCAAGGGATTAACCTACTTAATTTAAGTTGCTCAAAAGTTGACAAAGAAATATAAAACATGGAATCTACTTTGCGATTGTTTGTCTACCTTTACCTCTTCTTTCAAATGATGACTTGAGCAACCTGAAAGGCGGCCAGTGTTCAGATTATTGAGGTCAGATTACAGTTCTTTCCAGACATCTGTCTCTGTCTCACCATGGCCCTCCCTCTCAGCGCCGTTAAGCCTGACGGCCTCCGGCCCACTGAGTACAGATGGGCCTCCTATTTATCATGTCAGAGCTGCTGCTTTGGTTGGGTTCAAATAAATTCAATTAGACCAAATAGAAACATTTTGAGGACACACCTGAAAGAAAAATCCCAACATGATCAAAATACAATTGAAGGAGTGAAGGAGACGTGTAAGATTTCTTCAACAGATCTGACAATGTTTTTGAGACGAAGTGGACCACTGCTATAAATACTCATTTCGTTTGTCTCACATGTAATTTGGTGTCTTAAGCATTGCGTCAAGGGAGATTAAGGTAATAGGCTTTCCTCCACGCAGCCGATAGGCATGTTCTGCTCCGACCGGCCTGCTTCACATGCTCATCCAGCAACATGGACGTATTTTGTTCCGTGTTTGGGATGTTCTTTGTATTTGATATTATCTCCCCTGGGTTCTCTGCATGTCTGCTGGGCTGCTCCTGCACTAATGATAACTTGGGAAGGTAGGCAATCACTTAGACTGTAGAAACATCTTGTATCTGATTAATCAAAGCTGGGCTAGTTTTGAGAATGCTAAATGTTTCTTAAAATGTTCTATAGAAGACAAACATCGCAAAAACTGAAAATATTGACTAATTTGAGAAAACACTGCATCTACTTTACAAACTTCAGAAATAGATGGTCTTGTAAACACTTTGTCATGTATTATTCTAGGTCTTTGCTGTGCATGGAAACCCCCATGGCCCACATCCCACAGAACATTCCTGATGATTTTACTAAAATCCGAATTGAAAACTGCCACTTGACTGAATTACCCCAAGGTTCCTTCTCTCAAGTTCATGCCTTAGAGTTTCTCTGGCTAAATTTCAATGAGATCACGCTGATGACCATCAAAAGCCTGGAGGGCCTCTCCAACCTGACCGAGCTAAGGCTACAAGGCAACAAGCTGACTTCGGTACCATGGACTGCGTTTCAGAACACACCAAGGCTCAAAATTTTGGACCTGAAGCACAATCGGTTAGATGTGTTGCCAGAACACGCTTTGAGATACTTGCCTGCACTGACCTACTTAGATTTATCCTTCAATCAGCTTAGCATCACATCAAAGGAAGTGTTCACAAATTGGCCTCTTTACCAAATAGCAGAGAAAGCATGGGGGAAAGAAGGTCTGGTTTCCAACGTGGTCTTAGCGCTACATGACAACCCCTGGACATGCGACTGCCGCCTTAAAGGCTTCGTTGAATTCATCCGTCAGGTGAGCCCTCCTATCATCCTCATGAACTCTTACTTGAAGTGCTCTGGTCCAGGCACCAAAGTGGACAAATATTTCCATGAGGTCCAGCTGAAAACCTGCATGAAGCCGCTGGCCTCAGCGGCAGAGTCTAACGTTAGTTTGTCTCTGGGAGCAAATGCAACGCTGATGTGCCAAGTCAAAGCCAGGCCACTTTCTAACATTCAGTGGCTGTATCCTCTCAAGATCATCAGAGGATTTGCTTGTAAGTCTTAAGTTTCAATTATTACAAAATTAAAAGAAATGTGAACTCATCTTATGTTATGTACATTTATATTTCAAACTGCTGTTGCATAACCTGACATGGGACCCTTTCACATCACCATAGGGACTCAATCGGATTGGACTATCACAAAATGTCAGACTTTCATCTGGTTTGGGTCGCTTTCACACTGCTCTTTGGAAACCACCTGCATAGCATAGCGTCATTTAGTTTCAGCAGGTGTTAATTGGGACAGTATTATCTGCCATATGCACTGACCAGTAAAGAAAAGAGGAAAGAAGAAGCAGTCAATCACCCTTTGTCCTGGTTGCTCACAGCAAAAACAAACAGCAGAACAACACCAAATCTGCACAGATTTAAGATTTGTTGTTATATCCTAAAGAAAGCAGATTACAATTGTAAAAAAAACAACAACAAAAAAAACAGAGGTTCATTTAATTGAAACCAAAGAGCTGGGGTGTGAAACAGCTGTAAATGAAGGGAAGATGTTGATTTTTGTTCATTCTAATGTAGTAGATTGATGTCTTTTTCTTGTATCCTTGTAGCTACCCAAACTCAGATAGATGAGGAGACCCTCACATCCCAGCTGGTGATCCCGTCCGTGCACCTGGCGGACCGCGGACTCTACACTTGCATGGCGAACAACTTCATTGGCAACTCCTCTGTTGGTATCTCACTCAACATTGATTCCCCCATTTCTTCAGCTCCTCTTCCTCCACCCGTACCCATGCTGTCATCTAATGACAGTCCCCACATTGACATCCGCATCGCCAAGCAGACTGTCTATGGCATCACCTTGGAGTGGCGTGCCGTGACGGACAATCCAGCAGAAACCTGGTTCACCATCCACTTTGGTAAATACGATTCACCCAAGAAAGAGATGATCTTCATTGGCCCTGGCATAAACAGTTACTCGGTCAGCGACCTGCTTCCTGTCACCAAATACGAGGTGTGCGTCAGCCTGAAAAACCATCCCCCCAGAGAGGGCCAGTGCATCGTCTTCGTGACAGGCAGCGACATTAGTCAGCTGGAGCAGAGGGAGAGACTCATCCACATCATTGTCATTGTGTGTGCCATGGTGCTGGCAGTGCCGGCAGGCATGTACGCATGCACCACGGAGGCCAGGTTCAGCTGCGTGGACCACTGTGTGGATCTGTGGAAGAAGAGGAGGAGGCGTGCTGAGGATGCAGAGGGATCAGAGAGGCAGAACACCTTTGACAGCCTGCAGGCAGCCAGCGATGAAGCTTTGTATAGGGACCCAGGGGAAAAACCAACAAAGAGGCGGAAATCTGAAGACAGGTGCAGAGGGGGGAGTGCTGCTCATCTATACTAGAATCAATGTGGGGAAACTAAGTCTCCCGTTAAGAAAAAACTTTACCTTTAGCTCCAGTCTGTGCCTTCTTACAGCTTTAGTCTTTTTATCAAGCTGAAATTGTTTTTACATTCAGGCCAAAATAATTTTAAATGTAATTATTTTGTTTAATGATTACATAGAACTTGAAAAGTTTAGACAACTTAAAAGCTCCTATATCAAATGTAAAAGAAAATCCCAAACTGTTGCCCAGAGATTAAACATGCCTTTCTTCCTTTGCTGATACCCTGTGTGTCCTGTATTTATATATACATGTACAAAATGAAGTATTTTGAATACTCTTTCCTGTTTTTTATACTGCACTGTAAGTCATAATGAATACTTTGTTATTCCTTTGTCACAGGTTTGTGGATACATTTTACAATGTTGACTGTGTGTGATTTTAAGGGCACACTGTGCTGCATTTTGTTATGAATAAATATTATATCTTTTATTGTTTCTTTTTGCAGATCTCTAAATGTGAAGTCTTATAAATGGTATGCAGGATTTTTGATCTGGATTAAAGAAAAAACAAATGCTGAGACATACTTGGATTGTTCAGAACAATCACCCAGAGGATTTGTTATGTAAGCGGTATTTTCATGAATTTATACATACGCCAGTAAGCAGATTAAAGTGAATTTTCATCCGAATTCCAGTCAGGAGGATATGATAGTTTTACTTAACAGCATCTATTGGGTGCACTGAATTTTAATTAGCACAAAATACCTGGCTTTTTATTTAAAATAAGGAGCATCTAGAAACATTTTGAAATACTTATGAATTTATGTCTTGAAGTTGGTTGTTCATCATTCCAAGGTGGAAAAAGAACAGTTGAAATGTATAAATGACATAAAAAATTAACAAAATAATCTAAGAATCCAGGGGAGGATGAGAGTGAGAAAGCAAGAGGGCTTATAGGATTCTGAGACTCCAGCAAAAATTAAATGTATTATAAAAATAGGAGTCTGCAGTGACAAAGAGTCTATTTTATTAGAAACGCTGCAAAGTGTTTTGTATTATACATCTCTGGTTGAAATCTGTAAAAACATTATAGAATGTTAAGTAAAAAGAGTAAATAAATAAATCTCAGCTGTACAAGACACACACTCACAGGCAGTCATGTTTTCACCACTTGTGGGGATTTCACATTGATTTCTATTAATTTCTACAGCGTAACCCTTACCATAATCCTAACCATCACATAACTAACCCATACCTTAACCTTTACCCTAAATCTACCCATGACAGACCTAACCACTAACCCAAAAATAACAATTTCCCTCATGGTGGACCAAGAAAATGTCCCCACAAGAAGCAATGGTCCCCATAACCCCACATTATATCCGAATAGGTACCCATAAGGATATAAAAACCTGGTACATGCACACACACACACACACACACACACACACACACACACACACACACACACACACACACACACACACACACACACACAC
>CAEGAF010172325.1:0-15773 GCA_903067075.1 Micropoecilia bifurca
GCGCGCGCTCACACACACACACACACACACACACACACACACACACACACACACACACACACACACACACACACACAAGGATATAAAAGCCAGGTTCACACACACGTGCACACACGCCGCCGAGTTGTGCTGACGGTGCTTTCCTGGTAAACCTGTTGGAGTGAGTCAGACAACAGAGGCAGGTTGCACCCAGCTATATATTTTACATTCACATGCAGCATTCGTGTAAAGCAGGCTGTGGGAGGAGACGATGCTGCAGACACGCTGGAGTCAGGAGATGCTAATAACACACCACCGACACCGACAGAGATGGGAGCCGAGCTCTTTCATGTGGGATCCAGTTGGAGAGGAGAGGAGCTTCTGTGTAGAGAAACTTGCAAACACTTGACAGAAAAAGGGCGTGACGAGGTAACATGTAGACAGACAACTTGAAATATTTCTATGTAACTTCTTAGTCCTGATTTTTTTTCTGTCTTGTTTTCAGAGTGAAGTTGTGAAGGTGCAAATATTCATCACTAGATAGACTAATAAATAGAGCTAGATAATGCATATTGGTCCCGTTTTTCAATTAAAAAAAAATTAACGTGATAGACAACATGAAGTAGTTGATGACTGGAAAGTAAAAAGAAATCATTATAAATCATTTCTGCATAAAAAGAAGAAAGAAAAGAAACAACGGAGCCCGACTGGTGACATGGGAGAGAAAAACTCCACTTACTGTCTCCTGGCCATGACTTGTTATAATTAAATCGTTCCCACAAACTAAGTCGTTCCCATGAGTTATTAAGTCATGGCCATGATTTATTTTCTTCTCTCATCACCAGACATAAAAAACCTTTTCTTTGAGATCCCTAAATAAAGTCCACTTCAACTTGGAATGCATCAATATTAAAATTTGGGTCAATATTGATATCCAACATTGCTGCTTTGGCCAATAACTCATATTTTCTGATATTGTATTTACAGGGTTTCCACATGTATTTAAAAAGTATTAAAAGTCACAATCTTAAAATGTTTTGAATTCAATTTAAAAACTGGTCTAAAAGTAGAACTTAACTGTTGCCATGACAGGATTATTTAATCCCATAAATGCTACATAGTTTTTGCTTTTTCTTGCGGGGTTTTTTTCTACAGAAACAGTTGAGTCACACTGCAGACATCTTCAGTGCTTGGGCTTAAGGTGGTTGAAGCTACTGCTAACAAGCTGCTAATACACACAAGCTAGATTTTTGTGTCTATTTAAGTGTAAATTTGTTGGATTTAAACAACACATTTTTTTTAATAGCACCAGTCTTAGCTATTAAAAAATGTTATTTCAGCAAAGTTTTTGCTACACATGGGGAATGAAAAGCAGCTGTGACTGTAAATATGTAAAAAGATTAAAAGGAACAAGAATTAATGTCTTCAACTCCAGTAAGAATCTGACAATATCTGTAGATAATCTCACAAGAAGAGTCATATTTTCCTGGACCACAGTCTTGTTGGTAGCATCTGTTGACAGGGTAACTATTCAGATCTAGTATTTACTATGTTGACACCAATGTCGTTGCTCAGTAAGAAGAACACCATTGTTGAAAAAAATCCTGTTTGCAATTTGCAACAAGCCATACAGAAGATCCAGTGAACAGAGAAAGTTGCTCTGGTCCAGTGAAACCAATATTGGCCAATTTAGTCAACATGAACAATAATGTGTGGTAAAAAACTAAACAAAACCATAAAAGTCATTGAAGATGTGAGTTTTCCAGAGGTTTCCCTTCCAGTACAGTACAACATCCCTGAAATGGTTTAGATCAGAGCAGATTCAATGTGTTAGAACGGTCCAGTCAAAGTTCAGACGCAGAAACAACAGAAAATTTGCTGCAAGATTAAAAATGAATGTTCATAGATTATGTCTATGCAATCCAAGCAAGTTGGAGTTACTTTAGTAAATCAAGTTTGAAATTGTAACCTGTTACGTGTCAACAGTGCTCACCACTCACTCAGTTCAGTACATCAACTTAATCCGTCTTTACTGTCACTGTTACTTGTGAAAAACAATTCAGATAACTGTTTAAAACAAACAAACTTAGCCTGATGTGGGGGAGTAAAGCCTGGTGGCCCGCCAGGCCTATGATACACTAAAGCGTTATCTCTGTAAAATTTTGATAGAAAATACACTTTTCTGATTTTTAACACTTATTTATTATACATTTTGAGATACATTTCTTCATTTATCCATCTCTGCATATTACCATTCTCCTTCACGATATTAATGTAAAAAACCATGTAGCATGGTGGGGGAGCCTAGAGCCCATACTTAGAGCCAGAGCCAGACGGTCATCCACACAAACATTTGAACTTTAGAGCAATTTAAAGTTGCATATACTCATCAAATACCGACTCATGCGCATCTAGATGCCTCAGTTAAGATCTTCAGTAGCTGCGTTTACACTAATGGAGAAACTGCAAAAATTGGAATTGCGCAAATAAATTTGCTCAATGGAAAGGCAATGCTCAATTTCAGAAAAACTAATTTTTTTTAATAGAATGTATTTGAGCCAGGATGAAGTTGTTTTTCAGACGAAATTATTTCACAAAACTGCAATGGCGACACAATTTTCACATCACACGAGTCACGTGATGAACAGCTGGATGTCACTACAGGCAGAAATGATGAAGGAGAAGATGACAGGAAGTGGCTGGAGGATTATGGCACGGTGGGCTTTTAAATGACTTAATGTGTGAACAAATTTATTCACAATTTCAAATTGCGTTTCTCATTCAATGGAAACACAGCAATTGCAAAACTAGTTTTTTGGGGGCATTAGCGGAATATTGGCAAAGTTTTGTGCACATTTGTAATGGAAATGCAGTTGGTAAAAAGTTTAGAAGACAACGCAGAGCGCTGTGCACATCGTTATGTAATCATGGTTTAATGGAGCCTCTGACTGGGGAACCTGCAGCTCCCCTGAGAAAAGCAGTGATGTGTGTTGAGGCTCTGGGCTTCCTGTGCTGATCCCCTCAGCTTCCAGGTGTCACAGAGGAATGTATCTGAACATCACAGGAAGGCGGACAGGGAGGGCAAACAAAGACTTGTAGCAACCTGTGACTGATACTTCACAGAGAAAACAAGGCATTGTGAGTTTCTACTCGTCAGCTAACACTTTTCATCAGTAGATTATATTCTCATAGCTAAAAAACAAATATACCAGGTGGAGTGTGAAGTTCGGGCGCATTCACGTTTACTCTCATATGATGTGATTCAAATGTGTTTTCCTTCCTCCGGAAATGAAAAAAAAAATCATCACGGTTTCATCACGAGGAAACTGAAGATGGCCAGTCAAGGTGATGACATCAGCCTCTGAAAGCAGAGCTGACAGGAAAACTTGACAGAGGGAAAAAAAACCTCTGAAAGTGTCAGAAAAACCGAGAGTTGACTTGACTTTCCTTTCCCTGCATGACCTGCGTCTGTTCAGCCATGTAGGAAAAGAAACGTCAGAGACAACAAAGACTCCAGGGCATCATATGCCACCTAACAAGATTAAAAAATAAATAAATACAAGAAAGACATGCAAATAAATTGCTTTCATTTTCAGGTTGTGAGGAGAACTTAAAAATGTAAAACAGAGAAATAAAAAATTAAGTAATACATGCAAACAATTAATGAATAAAGTATGCAAATTCAATTTAAACAAACTGTTCAAAATTTAAACCAAAAATTCTGAGCAAACATTTTGCCCTGAGGCAAAGATGAACTTTGCGAACTAAAGATGTAAAAGTGAATCCCTTTTTTATTTTTATCTGCTCAATAGTAAATGAAACATGCAATATTTTATTGGATTGAACAACATATAAATTTAACAAAAAAGATCTTTTAATCACTGTATGTTAAAAATATAACAAGAGTCTTAATATTATTATTATTAGAATACAAAGTGTACAATTTCAGAAATTTCCGATTGTTTTCTTTTTTGGGTCTCAATTATTTTGTCAGCTGTAACATAATCAGTTATTTTTAATAGCTTTTTTAAAAAACTGATACTTCTTCATCTGGAGGGTCTTTTGTGTTGTTTTTGTATGTTTGTACGGATGGAAATGAGCATTTTGATTAATCAGGAAAGTTAAATGTTAATGTTGTACGTTCATTGATATCTACTGTTTCATTTGGATGAATGTGTAAACCTGATTAATAAATAAGAAATAATTTGTGTTGTACCTAATGTTACATGAGGCCACATCTGCTCCATTCTAGAGTTGTGTTTTCCTCCAGGCCAGCTGACAGGTCTGCCTGGGGCTGGAGCAGGACAACACCAGATGGGCCCCACACACACACATGGCCTCCTGGAACTAGTAGAAAACAAATGAATATTCACATTTATTTAAAGACATTATTCATCTTCATCATTACTCTTATCTCTTACATTATCCCATTACCTTCCTACCATTGTCATCTAACAGTGATGTGTGTGATAATCGGAATAAAATTGGAAATCTCTATATTTCAAAAATATTCTTTTTAATATATACTTCATAGATCCTCATTCAATTCATTGTTCAATTTATTGGTTAAAATAGTGACTCAAATCAAAATTTGAATCACACATATATGTGGCATTTTTAAAAATGAGTTTTCCCTTCCTGTGTATAATGAAATGACAAAATGATGAAGCACATATTGTGTTGTTATCTGTAGTTACTACAGATTTATATATTTTTTTAAAAATCTAAGGTAGCAACAGGATAATTAGTTTTCTGCTTGCATCTCCTATTATATTAAAATTTTCAAATGCATGAATATCAGCTTTGTGACATTTAAAACTACTGAATTGTGGCACTTATGAATTTCCATACATGCTGCTATCCAAATTATTTCTTTTTTGTTGTTTTTTAAGTCTTCTGCCAATGTGAAGTTAGATGTGACCTCCAGGTTCGTGGGTCCAGCCTTCCTTTTACAGTCGGGGTTCTGCAGACGGCCACTGAGCGGCGCTTTGGACCCCTCACCTTGAGAAAAAAGAAAAATCTAAAACACATTTTAAATCTGACTTTCACATCATTTTCTGCTAGGCATTCACAATGTTGTGCTTTTAAACGTATCAGGATGTCTGAGCTTTTTATTATGTTTCTTGTCTTTTTTATGCATTTTGAACTCTGATTATGATTATCAAACACCATGAATTGTGAATATTTGTGACTTTTCTCAGATCTTCTGACTCTGTAGAAGCGACTGGGCGCTGAGGAAGAAGTCAGACGTTTGCTGACATGCTGAGGAGTCATCTATTCATTTGGAGCAGGGACTCATGGACCCCATGCGGGACACTGGGTCCAGAGGACCAGGGATGGTCACTCTGCAATCACCAGCTGCATTTCTTTGTACATACAATTGCACAATTTGACATTTTGAAAATAAATTCACTCAATGAAAACACAGCAATTTTGAAAAACCTTTAATATGATGATAAAAGGTTTTGATGCCAGAGTGAGCTGGGTTTTTCTTGTCCTCATCGAAATTAGTTAATTTTGCAAAACAGCAATGGAGACACTTTTTTCACATCACATGAGGCTCTTGATCAACAACAGAACAAAGACCACATGAAGTAGTTAGAGGATCATGGCGCAGCATGTTTTATATGGGTTATCATGTGAACAAACTTATTCATATGTGAATTTAACTGCTTATTTAATGGAAACACTTTTTTTGCATCACACAGGTAACATGATCAATGCTCAGATGTTCCCACCGGTGGAAAACACTCAGCCAGATGAACTTTTCGTCTAATCTGAGTTTGAGCTGGTTAGCATTTAAGAATTAGCAAAAATTACATTTCAATATATTAGCATTTAAAAGTAAGCTTTTTTCTTCTGCACTCATTAACTTGTGACTGTCACGTGATCACGTGATAAATGAGAGGTTTTGTTCTCTACCTGGAAAAACTAGCCTAATAGTTAAACTTGTTTGTTTAGTCTTAATGTCTAAACCCAGCTACTGGAAACCAATCCCAGGTTTCAGCTTTCCCTGTCAGATTGCATCAGTTTTGTTTATGGGGCCTTAAAAAGCCTTAAGAAAGTAGAACTGTTGAATTTTTCCACTTCCTGTCATGTTACAGTGACAAACTTCAATGTACTTGATCAGGACTGTGTGAAGAACCACCACAGCTACAGTTGTGAAAGTCTTGTAGGATTTGTCTCTACCAGCTTTGCGTATCTGAAAACTGACATTTTTTTAAACTTTCTTCTTTGCAAAACAGCTCAAACTGAGTCTGACTGGAATGGAGAGTCAGTGAACAATGATAGTTAATTTAATTTAATTAAAATTCTTGGAAAGATGAGAGAATGTAGAACATTTAAAGGGACGAGGTACTTTAACACTAAATATAATATGGTTGAACATATCTGCATCAAAATTGTAAGTTTGTTTTTTGTTGTTTTTTTGTGTTTTTGCCAAGAGTTGCCTCATTGATCTGTTGGCAAAAAAAAAGTGTTGATTATTTTTATTTTATTTTTTATTTTGTTTTGCCAAAATCCCTTTTGGCACAAAATGGCTTATGAAGGCGACGATCTGATTTATTTTCCTCTGTCTTTCTTTTTTGCTGCTTCTGCCCCTTTAAGTGGACATTATTTGGTTGCCATGTTAACTGAGCCTCTGTCAGGGTTTCGTCAGTTCATTAGGACTCCAAGTTTTCTATAAAACTCTCTGGGGTGAACTTTCCCCGAAGCAACAGGAAGCAGCTCCTGGTGGTGGAATCAAAGAGCTTTAAACATTCCGCTGTCTAGTCCCTCTTTCTTTATTCCTTTTTTAGAAAAGAGCTTTGATCCTTAAAAAAACAACAACAAAAATCAGAAGAAGAAAAACCATAAGTCAAAGTCAAGCATTGAGCCATAAACATAGTTCTTTCTTTATTAGAATTGTGTTATGTTGTAGTTCCTCACTGGAAAAACAACAGTCAACTGTTGGTTGGAGAGGAAGAGGAAGACAATTCAGAGGAAGAACTTAATGAAGGGATTAAGAGATTAATCATTGAAGATGAATTTCTTCATATTTATTATTGTTGCTCACGCTATAACAAACAACACAGAACACTGTTGGAACGAACAATCAACAGTTACATTTCTGTTCCCTGTTAAATTTAAATTTAGTGGGATGTTCTGAACATATGTGAGCATGTGAGGTTGAGGTGATCATGTCGGTCTTAAATTTTATATAAACTATATTTTGGTCACTTAGGAGGTGATGGGTAGGTGTCCTGCATCTCGGTGCTTCTCTTTGGCCTGTGGTCAGCTGCTCCTGCTCTGTGCAGGAGACGTGGGACCCAGCATGTGGGCCCCGACACGTGGGACCCGACACGTGGGCCCCGACACGTGGGCCCCGGCATGTGGGCCCCGACATGTGGGCCCCGGCATGTGGGCCCCGACACGTGGGCCCCGGCATGTGGGCCCGGAATACACCAGGGCTGCTTTTGAGGACTTCAGGAGCTGCTGCAAAAACACAAAATACTACCAAGTATTGTTGTCTAGTTTCTAGCATAATTTTGGAATAAGACAAAACTAACTTTAAAGTAACTTTTTAACAATGTATAGCGGCTTATCCAAAGTAAATCATTTCTGAATATTGATTAAAAAGTACTTGTTCTGTTGGCAGATTATGGAGCTAATACATATAGCATAAGCTGCTACAGTTTATGCTATATGCTGAAAACATACTTTTAAAGGTAACTCTTTATTTGAATGTTTTTGCATAAGACTGACATGATGCGTAGACTTTATGAATGTTTGTGACTGTTATCATTTGGTAAATATTGACACTTTTAATGCAAAGTTGACTCTTTTAATTAACTTTTAATGTCAGTTTAATTCAACTTTTCATTATGATGTAGTTATTTACCAAATAATGCTAAATTGACACTTTTAATTAACTTTAAATGTGTTTTTTTAAATGTACTTTTAACATGTCATTACTACTTGATACTTGTTTTTTGGACAATAGAATAGGAATAGTAAATATTCTGATATTGATGTATGATGAGCAAATTACAAAGCACGGAGCCTTGAATAATTTATTGAGAACGGCTGTGGTAACGTTTCCCCCATGATAAATGAAATCATCTTCGTAAGATGGCATATTGCAATACTTTGGTGACTTTTGTATGGCAGCCGAATTAGTTGAATAATATTTAAGTATGATTAAAAAAAAAGATTAAAAAAAACATTATATGTGTAGTAAAAACAAAACAGCACCCATAACAGAGCCTTGAGGAACTCCACTAGTGAGCAGTGTTTTACACTTGGTAAAATATGCTCCCTTTTTGCATTTCATTTTCTCTGTCATGGGTTATCAGCACCGGAGAAAAGTGACTTTCTGGTGTTTGTTGAACTGACTGGGATTTGAACACAATAATAAGAAATTTAAAATTTCTAATAAATTTCTAAAGATATTTATCTATTTAACTTTTACTGGCTCAAAGTATCATAGAATAAAATGATCAGTCGTAACTTCAGAGCTCCCTGTATGATGAGCGCTGGCTTCGTTTTTCTGATCGTGTCGATCATATGATGACCATGTTATTGTTTCCTGATTAGTTGCTGTCCAGAAACAGCTGATAGATGTTGCTCTGAGGAAGCAGATCAAACAGGAGGCAAACATTAAAAATCCATCAAGGAAGACAAAGGCGTATTTATCACTTGTGCATGTGGAGCACAACTGTTAGAGGAATCTGAACAAGCAGCCCAGCATTGCTAACCTCGCCTTGATGAGGAGCTTTGTGTTGTCAGATGGCTGACTTCCTCGTTCTTCTTAGCAACAATCTCTAGTGCATTACTGGGTTGTCTTGCTTGAACCAAACAAGAACCTCAAACCTCAAACCTCAGCTGAACCTCAATCCAAGAGAGAAACTCTCAATGTACTGCGATCTCCTCAGAATGGCTTGTTGGTGTTGATGTTAGGACAGTGATTTTGGCTCTTCCAGATCCAACACCTGTATTACACCAATCAATTCATCCGCACAAGTTGGAATTACAAATTTTTGCTCAATGGAAATACGTCCATTTTGTAAAAACTTAAATATTTTGCTAAGACGTTTTTGTGCTAGGATAAAGTGTGTTTTGCAAAACTGCAATATAAACATTTTTTGTTGTTGTTGTGATCAGCTACTGACTTAAAGGACAAAGACGACAGGAAGTAGTCAGAGGATTTTTATTTTATGATGACTTATTGAGTGGACAGACCTATTCACGAGTGAGTTCAATTACATTTCCTATTTAACGGAAACACAGCTTTTGCAAACTTGTGTTTTTTTGACGTTAGTGGAATATCAACAAAGACATTTGTAACGGCAATGAAGCTACTAAAATGTCAAGACACTGGGGCTAATATTCCTTCAGTGTCGTCTTCTAGCTTGGTCATCAGTTCTGACCAATTTACTTCTGCTTTCCTAGCTTAGGCTTCCCCAAAACATCGGCAGTCCTCCTCCATACTCTTCATCATTTACCTTGTTGCTTTCTTGCCAAATATAGCCTTGATAAAGGTGGCCAAAATTGTAAATCCAAATAGCAGAGCTCGTCATGTTTGTGTGTGTGCTGTTTGGTATTTCCTCTGGTGTCTGGACCATTTGTCCTCCTTATTGTGTATCTAGAAACAGCAACGTCACCAATTTCAGAGAGTCCTGGATATTAGCTAACATTTCTGTGGGGTTGTCTTTTGTGTTCTGACTATTGAGGCAGAATGTTTTGTGGATCTACCTGACCATGGCTTATTTATAACATAAATCCTCATTTGCCACTTTGTAGTTAGAGATTGGATGCTGCTGGTTATCAATCCAGTTTCCTCTTTATACCCCTGTACTGTTTGATGAAGCTCAGATATCTTCCCCTCTGATAAATATTTTCCTTTCTCCTGGAATCCAGCAGCATCAACACAGTGCTGGATGAAACACACATGGGTCCCCGACGAACCACAAACCCACCAACTATTTAACAATCACAGTTGAGGTTATCTTTCAAAGCCATACATATAAACTCTGGAATAGTTTCAAACAATTTGAAAACTAAAGAGTCAGAAATTTTGTCAGGATAATGTAGATGTATAACCTCAGTACAACTGTAGAACACAGGAGCAAACCCTTCAAAATAAAAGGGTGATTTATCGCATTTCAGACAGTCAGTGTGTCCTAAAATTTTTTTTTAAAGCAATGCTTTAAAGAAAATGCTAAAAAATGTATAAAATCTCCTTATAAAAAGTAAAACTTTGCGATATATTTCAGAGATTTCACTGTGGAAATCTCTGATCTTCAGTTCAGACAATAAGAGATTAAAGTGAGTGAGTTAACATGTTTACATCGGGCCAAAGATAACTGAAGAAGATTTTCATCAAGATATTCAGCTGAAACTCTGAAATACATCTGGACCCAAACAAAGTCCTGAGGACACAAACAAATTCACAGCTGCTGTGGAATCTTTCTATCAGCAACGTACCTGGAATAACTCATTACAAGTAGCTATATCTAGGGTTTGTATAGATGTGGTCAGTGTCAAAGGTCGTTGGTTTTATTAATCATAATCCTCCATTCATTTTCTGTATAGTTTTTGGTTCTCCTGCAAAAGGAGTAAAAACTAAGGCTCAAACGATTAGCTGGAGAAATGATGATGATGCTAATTTAGAATGCACTGAAAAATGGACAGTCCAGAATATAAACTGTCCAAACAGAAACATTTTACATTTAAGATAAAAACAAACTTTTATCTGTAAACATGAGCAAAGGAGTAACTTTTATTCATATGACGTTAAATTGCTCACAGCCCCGTTTGTCTGTTTAGCCACTGCTGCATTATTCTACATAAACTTAAATATGTACAAGAGTAAAAAATATATCAGAATGGTTACATCTTTTTTTCCCTCTACAAAATATTACAAAAATTTGAATAACAAAATACCAAACTGATAAACTATTAGTCTCTGCAGTAATAGCTGAGCAGCTGGGTTAGCAGTGGAAGGATTAGCCTTCAGTAATCCAGCCTGATGCAGGAGCTTCTCCTTCACGACCAACGGCGGGAAGATATTCCCTCCACTAACAATTACAGATAATTAGGTCGTCAGAGTGAAAGCTTTATTTAACAAGCTGTATCCTAAATTACCTTTAATTGATGTGGTCATTTAAAAAAAAATCATTGGCGATGCCTGACAAGTCTTTTTGCATTTCCAGATGTTTGCCTGGGCGCAGGGTCATGACCTCCGTCTTCTGATTTATGACTTCAGACAAAATTGCCTCAGGCCACCGAAGAACCGACAGAGCTGAGGAGCGAATGTGTCTCATGTCTGCACCAAATGCTTCTACATGTTAAAGAGGATTTGTGTTCACTGTTTGTTAAACAATAAGTTAAACATACAAACATCAACTGGAGTAAATGACAAATTTACTGTCGTCTGATTGAATATGGTCGGATTTTTATTGAAGATAAAACTTTTCACCTTTAACTTTTGTGTAAACCAAATGTGCTTGACTTGAGATTTTTATTTATTTATTTATTTTTGAGGAGTGTTGGGTGGAACAGATTTACAGAAAAAACAGTTTTTATCTCGTATGCAAAATGTATAAATATTTTTGCAGTTTTGACTTAATTACTGCGCTGAATGTGTTGCTCTTTCAGCAAATGACCTTTTCTTTTTTTAGTATATACACCCCAATTTAATATTAATCAATTACTCAAGGAACTGATGATTAATTTCAATAATCAGTTTAGCATGATTAGTACGATTAATTGTTTTAGTGCACGATAATAAAAACCTTACATTTTCATTCAGAATTTTAATTCATTATATCATTCAGCATTCCAACATGTATTAGCAATCATGCATTTATTCAAATGTTTCGTTATCTCATAATTTAATGCAGTTTAAGTGGGTTTACTGTAAACGGCAGCACAATAATTGAAAGTGTAATAAAACATTATTTTAAGAGAACTTTTTCATTTTGGACAGAAACTTACAGTCTGGCTGAACTATGATCAAATGTCCTTTGACTTGTAATTCAAGGTTAGTTTAGACTACAGGAGCAAATTTCCTCTCTCAGATAGCAAAGCACTGATTTCTTATTTTATTTCAAAGGCTGGAGAGCCACTTCCACTGAACCCGTCATGACATTACATACGTATGACTGGAAACAGAGAATCTGCAGTATCTGAAAAGAAACGGAGAAAACAGAAACGTTTTCCAAGCAGAATGAAAAGGAAAAAAAATAATTCTTTCCAAATAAAACATTAAATTGTCATTAAATAGTCTATTTTCCAGCTCAATACTCACCATCAAACAAGAAGAAAACAGTCAGAATGCTGGATGTTTAGTAGATTACATTAATATTCTGTGAATTAAAATATGCTTTATGATGAGACCTTTTGTCAAAAAGTACCTTTTTGAAAACAATCTCTTGGTAAGTATTAAATGAACTTTTTTTCATTAAACCCAAATTTCTGTAATATAAAATGTTTTCTTTATTGGTTTTATTGTAATTTCATTTTAAATATCATGTCTTCATTAACTGCATACAGTAAATGGTCTGTATGTAACTAGTCTACATAATGTGTTACATTTAATGATGAGGTTTCTGAAATAAATGGACTTTTCAGTGATGTTTTCATTTATTGAATGGGTCAATATTTAATAAATGCCAGATTTTTAAGCAAACAAAAAAAGATGCTCAAGCTTCAGCTCCCCATGAACTCTTTATTCATTCAACTTTTCAAACTGTCCACATCCGCAAACTAGTAGGTTAACTGAATTATTACAGTTCTTAAAAAAATATTAGAAAGCCCTAAAAAAACATTTTTTTTAATATATGTTTTTGTGAAAAATAAACACATTGCATGTCCATAAGTTTATTTCAGCAACAGCTATAAAGGGACACTTCGGCAGTTCCTGCACTCCTTTAATCGTCCTGTGTTGGCAGGGCTGCAGTGTTCAGCAAGAAGTTGCTCAGTATGTCTTAGGCACAGCAGGATGTGCCACTCAATACTATTTTACCTCCAAAGTGGCTCAGACTGTAAGCAATGTAACGCACATGTAGCCATGTACTTTCCAGTTCAGCTTGCTGGTATAATATCCACAACTGATCCAAGAGGTCTGGCATCTGTACCTTCAGTCACATCATCTGAGTCCTTGGCATGGTGTCCTGCTGATGTCCAGAGTACCAGTGTCCAAAATTGTTCATGTATCCTCCAGAGTGGACAGGCGGGCCTTTGGCAGCCATACTGATGTCCCACAGAGAGCATGGAGAGGAGGAGGCTGGTGGCGGCGGGGCGAGGTGATCTCCCTCAGCTCCACAAGGACCATTCTTCATGATCTTCTTGTACTTTGACCGTTTGTTTTGGAACCATATTTTCACCTGGGGGAAAAGAAAAAGAAGAAAAAGAAAAGGGCTGAGAACTAAGGTTTAAAATGCAAGCTCTGTGAAGACTTATGTTTACTCTTTTCACAGTTTATTGGCTGTTACTCCATGAGGCATTTAGTATTACCCTTTCTTTGTCATTCAGCATTTATTTTCCAGTCTGTTTTTATGCTCATATTTTATGAAACTCTGCCTTTACATAACTGTGTAAAATCTCAAAGGAGATAAAAGTGAAACAAAATAAAATGTCTTCACTTCAACGTGGAGCCTAAGTAGGAAAATCATTTTCTTCCAAAAGTCCAATGTCCATGGAAATTACACACTGCACCAAAAAAATCACCATGAGGTACCAAAAAATCAGGCTCATAAAAATTTATCATAATTATGGAAATCATAAAAAATACATATTTAAATCAAAAATATGTAAAGCATGTTATTAAGTAACGTGCTTTACACATGTCAAGCATGTGTAACACAAAAATTACATATTAACATTTTTTTGAGAAAAACATGACTCCTGCCTTGGCTTCACTCCAGTTTCTATTTCTCTCCTTCCTCAGCAGCAGTGGAGAAGAAGAGAAGCAGAATGTTTCAATAATATTATTTTACTGCTACAGACAAAAAAATTGTAGCAAAGCATCATTTTACATGCAGTTACTCACTACTGAAGCAAAACTAAACAGATTTTAACAAATTAAAAACATGAAAAATGCTAACTACAAAAGCAAAGACATGAAAAATGACCCTAGGCCCAGGCTGTTACATCTATCCTGCTTCAAACAAGATTTACTTTGAATAGCAGAGCTAAACTCTGTTAATCTAAAAAAAATATGTAACTTAATGGGAAGACTTTCAGAAGGACTTTGAGGATTCTTGGTTTTCAAAAGCTACCTCTAATGAACCTCACTTGGGACAACAAAACTTGTCATGAATAAATGAGTCCGTTTCCTTTGTAAAGTTAGACCTTTTTGTTGTTCTAGGGGTTGGCGTCAAACAAATACAACATGTGGAAACAGCACTAAAATGTCTTTGTGTGCCTTAACGTTCCACCACCAAATAAAGAGAAACGCACTGACTAATACTGAATTATTATTCTTTCTGGGGCTTTGGGGGTGTCGGGCACCACAAAGACTTTGAGATAAGGACACCCATACAGCTAGCGCTGGCCCTGCAACAGTCTTTATCTGTATAATATAAAACTCCCTCTTGCAGTTTTTGAAAACCCTTTTAATTTTTTCCCCTTTTTTACTATTACTTGCTCATTTGTGCATTAGCTATCTTTAGTCAGATTAGCCAGACTGCTGTTTTCAAACACATGGAGACAATCACACTCAATTGTAGAAAAATGTCCCTCTTATCTGATGAAACTAAAAGTCAAGTGTTTGGCCATAATGAGCACCACAGTGACACTTGGCACAAAACATAAGCCATTGTGAGGACAGAAGATGAGATATAAATATTGAAACAACATCTCAAGAAATCAGCCAGGAAGTTAAAGCAGAGTCAGTATTTTGGGATGGTCATTACAGAGCCTGGGTCTCAGTAACACAAAAAAAGGTGTCTGACCTACACAGCTGACTCAGTAACACCAGTTCTGCAAGGAGGAAAGAAATAAAGGGAACTATTTTGTTAAGCTAGTGGAAGAATATTCAAAAATATAGAACTCAGGTTAAGATCTTACACCTGACTAACAGGTGTCTTACTAAGCAATAGTATTAAACTCTTGCATTTACAAATGCTGAAACATTTACCACTTAGCTTTAATGTATGCTGGCACTGAGGTTTGTGAAATGTGCTGGTTCTAACTAGAAATAGAATATCAGCCTTCAGATAATGAAGCTGATTATCTCTCTATTAATTTTTCTGTGGTCAAAGATTATTCAGTCATGCTGTTGTTAACATACCTGACATGTTCTTGTTTCAGAATGCCTGCCAATGAAGCATCAAATTACAATAGCCTCTTATGGTAAATAAACAAATTGTCAATTATAGCACAGTTCAAACATTTGTTTGCAATTGATTCTGACATTCATAAGTGAAAATTTTCATGCAGAACATTTTCTGAAAAGAGAAAAAGAGGAAAAAGCACAATGGAATAAAGTAGACAACAGTGTTGGCAGTGGGGTTGTTTGGTATTGTTACAGTTGGAGTTTATGGCTATTTATATTGATGTCTGAAGTGCTTTAATAGCAGATATTTAATCCTATAAAATATAAATCCTATCCAACCTCAGAGATAATAGATACACCCTTTTCCCATCAAAAAAAGTGACAGGTAGGCGGGACTTCCGGTTTTGGGGGGGGGGGGGGGGGGGTGGTAATGTGTGTGTGTGTGTGTGATAGGCTGTTCGTAAGAAGACAGAAGAATGTATTAATAGATAATGAGAATAAATAGATAGAATTTAATAGAGTAGTAATTTTAGTA
>CAEGAF010172342.1:0-17865 GCA_903067075.1 Micropoecilia bifurca
TATATATATACACTTTTACGGCTTAACATAGATTAAGGTGAATTAATTGTATTTAAAGTTAATGACTTCTATTTAATTAACCTTCCTGTACCTAAGCAGCCCATGATGATAGCTTATGTTGGTGTTAAATTGAGAAGAGGGGAATCGTGAGATGTGTTGAGCTTCCTAATCGTTTTTAATCAGCTCATTTCCCCACTCCATATTTCAGGAACATTTTTACTGACTGCTGTTCTCTCACCACTCTCGTTGTGACCGGCAACGTGCTGCGGACATTCCTGCAGATCCATTTTATTTCCCACACACGTGTTTATCCAACAGGATATCGTTCTGAACATCAAAATAATCATAGATTAGAGATCAGAGGCTTGTCTTCCAACATGGATTACTCAGCAGCAGTGTCCTGCAAA
This sequence comes from Micropoecilia bifurca, assembly GCA_903067075.1. NCBI lineage: Eukaryota > Metazoa > Chordata > Actinopteri > Cyprinodontiformes > Poeciliidae > Micropoecilia > Micropoecilia bifurca. The sequence continues at coordinate 408 of CAEGAF010172342.1, forward strand.
AGAAAAAAAATCCTCAATTTTCATTAGTAAAAGCAGGGGACAGAAGAGACAAACTGTGTTTTGTTCTCTATTGGTGCAACTCTTCTCCCCATAAGAGGATTATCTCTGACATACGCTCAGGGGTTACATAAGGCTGCCAGAGGATAATATCTGACATTTCCTCATATCCTGTATTTAAGCAGCTCCCGCTATGTGGAATTGGTGTAGCTTAATGAGGTATGGCGAAACAGTGGCTGTGTGGCATAAAAGGCAACAGGACCTGTCAACAAGAGAATTAATCAGAGAAACACTCAAGAGAGCTACCACGGTGGTGGCAGCATCATGCTGTGTGTATGATTTTTTTTTTTGGGAAACAAGGAAGGAGGTTGCACTTGAAAGAAAGCTAGATGGAGCTACATGGAGCTAATTCTGGAAAATCTATGCTGAATCTAGTTTAACACTTACAGAATCTCAGCTACAACTGCAGTAGAGTTTTTTTTACTTGATTTCACGTAAAGGAGGCATCTTCAGAGCTGTTGTCAGTCGGTTGCCATGGCAACAGGTCAGTATCCAGCATTCAAGAATACTTTACTGATCCCGGAGGGAAATTAAATGTCGTATAATTAAAGAGTTGTTGTATATGGTGATGGCAAAGGGAACCGACAACACTAGCTGTGTTTCCGTGGAACAAAAAAATTGCACAATTTGGCACTTGTAAAATAAATTAGCTCAATGAAAACTTGCTAATTTTGAGTTTCCATTAAGGAAAGGAAAAGAAAAGTTGGTAACACTTTATTTGAAGGGATGTGAATAAGACTGACATGACACTTTCATAAACATGACATAACAGCTGTCATGAACATGAATATGCCTGATATAAATTTGTTATAAAAGTAATTACTGATTGCACTTTAAAAATTAGGTAACTTTATGTTATTAAAGCTAAAGTTTAATCAGTAATGATTTCTTGGTTAATGTCAACTTTGTATTAAAAGTGTCATAATTTACCGGATGACGCTTTATGACAACAGTCATAAATATTCATAAAGATGTTATGAATATTGACAGATGTTATGTCATGTTTATGACAGTCTTATTCACCCCCCTTCAAATAAAGTGTTACAGAAACATTTTGGTGAAACGATTAGGTGTTTTTCTTTCTTTTCTGGACGCATCAAAAATGGTTATTTTATAAAACAGCAAAGGAAACAACTTCTTTCGCATAATAAAAGTCACACATGATCAACAATTGGAAGTTGTTGATAATGACAAAAACCACGATGACAAGCAGTAGTTGGAGGACGATGGTGCAACATTTTTTTCATTTACTTATCCTGTGAACAAACATATTCATGTGTGATTTTTAACTGTGTTTCTTATTTAATGGAAACTCTGCAATTGCAAAATTGTGTTTTTGTCCATGTTAGCGAATATCGACAGAGTTTTGGGCACATTTGTAATGGAAACACAGTTACTGTGTCATTAAAGAAATCCGCTTGAGGAGATCTAGGTGTGTGCTTGTCTGATCTGATCTGAAAGCTGCTTGGTTCAAAAAGATCTGCCTTCAATATTAAGGATACAACAGTCATAAAAGAAGCGCTTTCATTAGATTACGTCATGATGCTAAACCCTTCTTGAATGTCTCCATATGCACTTTCATCAAGAATACAAATGCCTGATGCAAACTTTTTTATTTCTTTATTTCATTCTGCTTTATTTTACATTGTGTTATGATTTATTCTGTAAAATACAAAGTAATGTAGAGTTAAACTTTAACTAACCTATTTTTACCCTTTGGGAGCGTATGTGTATATGGTAAATGGTAAGTAATCAACCCTGTAGTAAATCACGCGTTTCGTCTCATCCATAAACTCCATTATTTTTTATTGTCCAGCCTGATGCATCAGGAATGCAGCTCGTTTGTGCACAGTGAGACCCTCGTGTCTCATCCAGGATCTTCACTGCAAACACCTAAGGGGGTTTAAAAAAAGGGAACTAAGGGAAAAAAGAATCAGAAATCTCCTGCTGTGACTTGGGTTTCGGTTGCCAGGCCAACGCAGCTGACAAATCAATCACCATTTTCATTCATCTTTTTCCTCTCTTCTCTTTCTTTTGGAGTTGTTTCCTTCATCCCTTCTTTACACAGTCACTGTTAGAAGGCGCAGGAAGTAAACAATGGAGACAGATTCTCCATTACTACGTGGTATATATATATATATGTATTTTTTTTTTATTATATTTTGTGTTTTTAAAGTTAGACAGTATTTTTTTGTTGAGAGTAAAACTACAGGTTACTAATTTCTTCTTTTTATGGTTAGTCTATTTAACTCCTGTGACTTCTACACTCGCTGTGTTTCCAATCACTATGTAATTGTGCAATTTTAAGTTTTTGACAATAAATTTGTTTAATGGAAACATGCCAGTTTTGGAAAAAAAAGGGCAAGTTTTAAAATAAAAATTTTATTGAAAACAAGCCAATAAACCGAAATGTCGAAATTGGTTTATTTTGCAAAACTTCAGTGGAAACAACCAGTGGCAACCAAACATTGCCACGGGTGAAAACCACAAAAAAGAGGACAACAGGATGTAGAAGGATCACGATGTGACATGTTTTTAACAACTTGTTGCGTGAGCAAACTTATTCACATGTGATTTTATTTGTATTTCTTATTTAACGGAAATGGAGCCGTTGCAATATTGTGTGTTTTTCAACATAAGAGGAATATTGATAAAATTGTGCTTTGTTTCAGATTAGAGACACATAAAAACCAAATGCTGCTTCTCCATGTTCGCGTCTGATTCTGGGGATCCAGAGTAAACCAGAACCAGTACTGATCTGGAAGGTTAATACAACAACAAGAAATGTTTTTCAAGGCAACAAGAATTTTGACAGCAAAGATTAAACTAAATCACAAAGGGATTTGGAAGAATCTATACGAGTTCAACATCATGGACGTCCTGCACAGCACATTTCTCTCTGTATTCCAACCACAGCCTCCCTTCTCTTTGTTATCCAACGAGGGAAAGGCGCCAGGCAGGGAGCTGTCTCCAAACCTTTTATCTTTCATTATGGATGAGGCGCTGTGTGATGCTATGGAAATAATTATGAAAGGTGATTGCAATGCAGACTTGACCATGTGTCTCACTATTTTCTCTTTTTGACATCTCCAATGAAAGTAATGTATATTATGTTGAATGATAAGAAAAATCTTCTTCAAACTACTGCACAAAAAAACTCTTCATAAAGTAGAAAGGGGGAAATTAAAAGGTGGTTTCCCACGTGTAGAATTAAATTATTGAACTGTGATAATGGTTCAATAATTTACCTTAAGAGTTAGCATAACAGCGCTAAAAATAAAGTTGTATGCAGTTACGCTACTCTAAACTAGCCATGTCACTAGAAAAATCAGCTATTTGTGACATTGTATCTGTGGCAAGACTTGAAAATTGATGATCCCATTTGATTTCCATTCAGTCAGACTGACCTTGACATATTTTGTGAAGAAGAAAGAGCAAAAATATCAGACTTTGGATATGCAAAATTGGTGGGAGAAAACCCAGAAAGATATCGTATAAATTACTCAGGAAATTACAAAGTGTTCCAACTCATTTAAAGAGATGGAACGTAAAAATTTAAAGTAATCTAACAATAATTTAGCCACATTAGCGTCAGAATTAGCAGGGTAAAGTAGCAGGTTTTTAATGTATTTCAGTCTGATGTCAATTCCAAAATAAAATCCAAAGTAGAAAAGTGGCACAGCACTTAGAAAAAAGTAATCGTGCACGTAATTGAAAGCAGTTGTTTTCTGTTGGATTTGATGGGTTTGGTGTTTTTGCCATCCCAGTTTGTTGTAAATACTTCACAGCCTGCAGCGCCGGACCGATATTAAAACCTTCAAAGACGTCGGAAAAGCCAGGTACTGCCGTTCCCAGCCTGTGAGCCTGTTTCCACACTGAAATATTGGATGTGACCATAAAGGGCAGCGCTGTCATCGCCTGCCTCAGAGACAGAGGAAATTACTTCACAGATAAGGCCATCTCTCCTTTTCACCCTGTTTCTATGGAATCTGGGTCAGCAGCAGGGAAAGCACTGGACATGAGTTGTATTTGGTAGTGTCGATAAAAACTGCTTTAAAACTGCAGTATGTAACTTTAATGAAAAAAATATGTTCTTACAGTTTTGTTGGAAATGTTACTATGTATATTGTGAGACGTAACATGTGCCTTCTCTCCAAAACAACTAATCAGAGCCAGAAGAAAAAAATTTAATTAAAGTTGGACTTTTATATCAGGCATAAAGAATTTTGATAGTCCTGGTCCCCTCAAACAATGGTTCCCAAGAAAAGAGCCATATTTGAAAATGCTAATCATATGGATATATTACAAGTCATTAAATCTGAAGTCTTATTGGTGAGAAAACTAACATTCTGAAATAATTTTTGATTCAGAAACCAAATTTTCCATTCAGACAACTTAGAGATTCTGTTTAAATTACGTGACGAGGAATAGAGTATAAACATATAGAAGATTTATTTAAAACAATTTTACAAGATCCAATACTGTATCAAATTCCATAGCCAAATTAGGTTTGTACACCTAAACTACCAGCATTAGGTCAACTTAGTTCCCTGGCTTTTTCTTAAATAAAATATAAAAAGTATTATTCAGAATATATACAGTGGGCAGCGCCCGCGTAATGCAAATGTGCAAATTGATCTTTGAACACTGAATCAAATCGGAATTCCCACGACCAGGACTTACAATTTTTTTTAAGGAATCGATTTTTTTTTTGTGCACTTCTACTGCACGACCGTTTGAAGGGTTTTTTTCCCACTCAATAAAAAAAAGAAACTTGCTCCCTGCATGCTAAAGTACAATTTACAATGTAACCCAAAATGAATCACTTTCGCATTGCCTACAGCTGAAAGCCCACGTAAAATTAAAGCTTCCCAATGTTTTTAAACCTGTAAAATCCCCTTTTAGACAAAAAAAACGCTTGTCCTTCACATTATTTTTTTCCCTACACATCTTTAAAACAAAACTTAGTTTCACTCTCATCCACAGTCATAATATTTCAATCTCTTTGTGGGCCAAACACTCACCCCATCAACAAATAGCTGCCATCAGTCTCAGCTCTGAATCACGTTCCCTCCCCTGTCTGCCTCCTCCGCTCCCTCTGATATGCACCTTAACTGAGGCTTTTTACCACATGAAACATCCATTCTCTCCACTAAGCCCTCGCTTGTTTTCGGCTGAAGCACTTTATCGTTCAAAGCTTTCAAGAACGAGTTCAAGCACGCCGATTTCCACTCGTGGTGAGCTGGAATCTTGTTGCCCGCGCAATGTGCCAAGCGTTGCCTTCAATTTTGATGTTTTGATTGTCCCATTATGAGGACAGGCGTGGATCAGGCTTTATGGATCCACCAGTAACTGCAAGCAAAGACACCCACGTGTCCACAAAACCCATAACCCAACTCGTCATTGAGCTCGGCACCTCAGTCCTTTATGGACACAAGAATTAAAAGTTACGACACAATAACACATTTTTAAATTAGAAATCGCTGCACCTATCCTGGCTATGCCTACTATAAAGGCATTCATTACATTATGCCCACATTTCTTAAACTTTGCTACAAAATGGGCAGTTTTATGTCGACGTCTTTTTTGAGCTTTACATCATGTTATTCCCTCATCAAAACCATACCTTGTTGTGATTCTTGTCATGGATGTTTGATCAATCCCTATTTCAAAGCGTTAGATTACGGTGTCAAATTATTTTTAAGCCATGTTTGATATATATGGAGCATTTTATAATAATTGAAGGTAACACAGTTACTTGATTGAGATATTGAAATACATAGTACTGACCTTTAAGTATTGTAAGAAAAATACAAGCTAAGTAACCGTAATGTAGCTCTAGTAAGCACCAAGCAGTAATTAGAGCTGAAAGTAGTTCTTATAATGTATTAAATCTGACTCTGTTGCATCAACAGGACATGTTATAATTTGTCTCTGCCTTATTCATCACTCACTAATGTTAGGATATTGGCCTCCTCTGTTTTATTATAGCTGGCTGGGTGTTAACATTGCAGATTTTTATTTTATTGGTCTTGCATTCAGGTTTGCCGACGATAATGGTTTTATCTTCAATTATAATGATAACAGCTGGTAGTGAATTAGTTCAAATGGAACCATTAAAAAGAGCTAACGTGCTGCCAGTGCCTTCCCTCTGAGATGAGCTCAAACAGCTCAGTAGTGCTGCTCACCTCTCCTCAAAGAAATGAGTAGGCAGCTGCTACCACTTACTTCACTTTTTCTCCATCTCCTTTACTGTTTTTCTCTCTCTCTTTCGGTGAATTTCGTTTCTTGGGGAATGACACGAGTTTCTGAGGGAACACAAAACTCAGAAAGAAAGTCCAAACCTTTGAAATGAGAGAATGTAGCGCTCCGCTGAGCCTTCGTCCAATTCTCAATTAGCATATCTCCCCATCTGTCCGGCCCTTTGAGCCCTTCCTTCTCTAAACCTTTAAATTCATATCTTTGTTACGTGGTTCTTGCTAATAAAAATGTATTTACTCATCTAAAACATTCAGGCATGACATAAAAGCAAACGGAAGACATATTTAAGAGGTAAATGCATTTTCACAGAGCCGTATGTTGCCAATGCAACTTTATAATAAAAATTCGCTGCAAGCATTATTGGATCAACGCCAAGCAATATCAATATCTGCAAGTTGTTCAGATTTTGGACTAAATTTTCTTTTTTAAAAGTACTTTGCAGATTATAAACTAGATCCTTTTTAGTAAAGGACTTCCTTAAAGTGTGTTGTCCAGATTTCTGATAGACTGGATTAGAGACGATCCATCAACAACCCGAATGAGAACCCGAGGTTAATTAAACAACGGGAACAATTTGCTAAATGAATCCATTGTCTTTTTTTGTTTTTCATTACTGTTCCTATTTTAGTTCCAGCCCACACGTCCATTTTGTGCAAGTGAATTATGAATAGTCAGGAAATTACTGCATTTACATTAGACTCATAGAGTAAATGATTCTGTAGTGCTGGGTAATACTTCCACATGCAATTACTGCATATTTAATAGGATCTGTGATTAATACAGAAGTTTGGACAGCATATTATATTAGGCCTTACCACAACTATGACAATAATAATTAACTGAACACAAAATACTTTGCCATAAAGACAACTGGCTATTATTGACATTGATGCAAACTATTCTGTTGGACTATTAATACTGATTGTATAGTAATTTGTACACGTTCAAAAAAGACTAATTTTGTATGTTTACTGCAATTTCACTCGACTCAGTTCTCGCTTCAGAGTACAGTCTGGACTTTCTCCCATTCACTTGGATTCCTCCAAAACAATTTCTACCCAACCAATCAGAGAAAAGTAGAAGTTTTGAGCGTTGATGTCAATTTTCTGCGCTGTTTTAGAATTGTAGTTTAGCAATGTTTTTTGTTTTTTTACCAGGCTAGGGTGAAAGATTTTTTTGTTGTTCTAAAATAAATTGTAAAATTACATTTGCTTTACAGAATCTGTTGGAAACAATCAGTCCGGGATTCACTAAACTATACATGTATTTTCTTTTTATGTCCTACAAAATTCTACAGTAATCCTCAAAGGGCATTGTAAAGGTTTTTTTTTAAACTTTCTGATCATTGTTGAATTATACAATCTCGGTATTTTCACTTTCCAACAAACTGTGAAGAGGCCCTTCAAAGCAGAGACAGACCTCATAGCCATTAGCAACTAATGGCTAGCCAGTCATGGTATCTTCACACTGCCTACCAATCATTTAAATCAGTTTTCATGCTGTTGTCGTTTATCTTATGCCTACCGTTTCTTAGATGTGCTTACACATAACCAAGTTAGCCATTTACTGCTTGAAAAATGGAAACAAAACTCCTTAGATTTGTTATTTTTCTTCATTCTCATCCATGAAAAATAAGTCACCTAACTGAGGGCAGCAGATCATAAACCCTCTCTCTGTAACAACATAGATTTTTATCTGCTGAATAGCAGTGGAAAATGTGTTCCAGGCTTTTGTACAAGACTGACACCAGCAGCACATTGAGAAGGTCACGCTACAGAACTGTGAAAAGCAACATGTCACGACAAAGTAAACAGGAATACTTCAGGTGTCTGTCCAGCACCTGCCTTAAAACTGCTTCCTGTACGAGCTCATGGCATTTGCAAAATGTATTTTCTGACATTCCAGCACTAAATTTGTTTTCTTTAACATTTTGTTTGTTCAAAACTAGTCACCCATATGAGGAACACCAAATGCTCATAATAAACCATTAAAAATGTTTTTCCACATATTGTTACGTAAATTCCCTACAATTCCAAGAAAAACTTGTATCTTTAGGAGAAAATATGAAATGGAAAAGTTGGATTGCATATGGGTGCACCTTCCTAAATTAATACTTGTGGCTGTGACAAAAATAAGGTTTTGTCACAATTGATGGAGTTATGAGTATGTCCAAAAAGCCACCAACCTGGACTGAAAGACCTGCAAGATGGTTGAGGATGAAGCAAGATTTTATTTTTTATGCATCCAAATCAACAAATATGACTGCAGGGGAGGAAATTTCTGTCCTATTCAAAATAAGGAGCTAAATCTATCCAGTCACCAGAGACAAGAAATGACCTTGATAGATTTAATGCTTAAACAAAAGTAAGTAAATGTATGTGAACTGATTATTTCACGTTTTTAAATGTTGAGATATTGGTGGCAAAAGCCAAAGTTATTTATAGTGGTCTTATGTTTTTCAATCACAAAAAGCAAACCGTTCAACAGGGGTGTGTAGACTCTGAAGAGCCGCTGCAAAAGGATCAGTGTTTTGCTGTAGCCTCGGCAGAAGCCTGTAAGAGGATTTCTGGAAAGGCGATTTGTTAACTAAAAGGTTGTTTGTCATTATCAAATCCTTCTGATGTAACATGACTTTTCTTTTTTTTTTCCACCCAAACCGCCTCTTTTGATTTATATCCCTCTAATACCACAAACACACGAGGCAAAACGCAGCAGCCAAACATGACAGGACAAACGTGTCGTTGTTGGACTCACCTCCAGCACCGAGACATTTTATTCCATTTTCATTCATCATGACAAAATGTCACCGTTGCTACTTTCTTCTTGACCATAACACAGAAAAGAAGCCCTTGTTAGGACAACGTTACCTAGCATGGACGTGTAGCTGGAGAAACATTAGCAGATGTGGTGATGTGCTGCTAATGATCCCACACGTTCGGAGATCAGACAAAGGAAAGATGGAGAAATGTGGGTCACATTGAGCTCTAGGGCATTGAAGCAAACATCTTTTGATTTGTGTGATAGTGATCTGGGCTGACTGAAGCCTCCGGGCCGAGCCCAAACACTCCTTCTGTCCTAGCAAATACAGATCGATCTTCAGGGAATCTGTCCAGTGGTGTGTGTAACAAAGTGGTTAGGATGTAGGCAAATACATTTTCCACAATTCCAATAAATTGTCAAGTGTTTGCCTTGCTGCTGTAGCCACAAAAAATATCTGAATGTTTGGACCTGAACTTCCATGGCCCTTTAAGGAGCAGAATAAACTGTATTCTTGTCATAATTTATGCTCCAAAGCTATAAAATTGTATCTTCTGCAGCTTAGAAATCTGTCCAAAAAGTCAGACTTATCTTTGACTGCAGTCAAAAACACATTTAGACATAATATAGTTGATATGTGGCACTGCTACAAAATGTACTATGCCTGTTAAGGTTACAGAAATGAACCATTGACAACATTATTTAATCCCATGCTATGATATGTAGACACTCTGTTTGCAAGTGCTTTAAGTGGCTCCAATAGTGAGGCACTCTGAGTTACATCTTTGAATCATCAGGAAATAAAGATCCAAACTATGGCCAGTGACTCATGCATCCTAATTGTCCCATTAGTGCCCTTAATGGTCCAATTAGAGTAATTGTTCTGACTAGAACTTATGAGCTTCTTACTTACAAACATGTTCAGAACTGAAGAAGCCTTCTGAATCAGAGGTATAACATCAACAGGAAGCAATAGATCTCCTTACTTAAAAAATAGACTTCATGGGTAAATAATTTATTAAGGTGGCAAAGTGTATATTGAATACAGTCTTTCTTTAAACACGCTTAACTTGGCTTATATTCGTTTGATTTAGATCCTTATAAGTCATGTTTTTAGATAACCTAGTAGGACTGGTAACTGATGTGAAAGCAATTTGCATAATATTGGAAAACCTGAAATGGTTTAGTGCCATTACTCTGTTTCCTTGTCAAAACCTTTTGTGTATCTGAGTTGCAACACTCATTAGTACTAGATTACTGCCCTACTGGAAGAACCTGAACCTTTAAGCCAATAGCTCAGTTTCCTTAACAAATGTGCGCAAAAAACCACAATTTCATAATTATTGTTTCCAGTAAATAAGAAACTCAATTGAAATCACACATGGATAAGTTTGTTCATGTATTAACTCATTAAAACACAAGCTGCGCCAATGTCCTCCTACCACTTCCTGTCGTTGCCTTCTTTGTGGGTTGCAGCAGTGGTAACATCCGTTGTTGATCATGTGACTTGTGATACATAAAAAGTGTATATAAACCTCTTCAGATATGGCCAAAAAAATCACATCATCCTGACACCAAAACATTGTCGAAAAAGAAACAAGAAATTGCCATGTTTCCATTAAGCAAATTTATTTCTGAAATGTCATCTTGCACAATTATATGGTCGATGGAAGCACAACTAATGGCAACTATATCTTGTGCATATAGGACAGTGGAAACAGAAAACCCTAGGACAATTGTTATATCTCTTAACAAGATTGAGTGTAAAATCCGATGAGAGTGTTTCCAATCAGTATTCAATCAAATGATACTGATGAACAGTGTTAAAGTCAAAGGTGTCATTTCTAGCATGACTAAAAGTCATTTTAATGGCCAGAGAAAGTCTTCAACATTTAATTTACAAACAGGACACAGTTGTTAAGGACTAATTAATGATATTTACAACAGTTGACATTCTACATTTATAAAAACAGTCTTTAAACTCTAATGTATTGACACAGAACACAGATTTTGATTTTTAACGCTAATCTTAAACGCTTAGCTTCTAAAATTACATTGGGTTATTTTGATGGCTTCAAAAATAAAAATTGAACTTCACTTCTTTTTCTCCATGCGTCATTTCAATGGTGATGTCGAAGCATTAACTGTACTGCACAATGACTGCCAAAGGCAATATAGGAAAATAAATTAAATCTTAAAAGCAAAAACCCCAATCAACAAGCTAAATGTTGGTAAAGACTCATTTATAAAGACTCATCCAATGACTCCAGCTCAATTGCTAAAAATCGCCAAGCAAAGCCTTGGACTTTGCTATGAGGATTCCCGAAGCGGTTTCATGTGAACAGTTTGTTTCAGTTTCCACAGAGCAGTATGTCACAAGTCGGTGCGGTTCTGTACTGTAGTTTGTCTGTTTCCGTTGTAAAAGTGGCCCATACTACCGAGCCGTACCACTGCGTCCCTGAACCCCCTTCAGTTGTAGGTCCATAGGACAGTGGTACTGTACAGTTGGGGAGAAGCTCTCCTGAATACACTGGACCATAAAATAGTGTACCGAACCGCAATGACCAGTTGCAACCACTCAAAACAAGATATCGCTTAACCAGATTTTCCCTTCATCAAACCTATATAAAAAATAGAGTACCATTCAGAAACATCTGAGTATTATTTACCACCTGTTTTTTACAACATTTCTTACCCAGATGGGCTCCAAAGGTATTCATAAGCTGCCTCCTCAAACTTCTCACTAATAGTCATTTTCTCTTCTGTATGGGCAAAAGTGCATTTCTGCTGTTTTTCTTGCTAATGACTTCAAGATGTGATCTATTGATTTGGCTATAGAGATGATATCTGTATCGTCTGATATCCGTCTTGTTCTGCACATGAACACAGGCTTGTAGCATTTTGTAAAACTCTTAGCAAAGGAGTGATCAACAGTCTAGGCTAGAAACTCTGTAGTCGAACTACAAAAACGTTGAGTGGTGGAAATACAGACTCGTCTGTGAGGAAGCCGATCATCTGTAGTTGAAACACAGCTTCTGTTTCATCTGCATAAAATTTTTTTCAGGACAAGTTCCCACTAAAATATACTGCATTGAAACTAATTCTGAGTTTCTCATAAAAGGCACTCTTCATGATCATATTCACACCAATGCAAAAACAGATTACTCCTACATGTTTTAGCATTGTGTCTCTGCAAACCGAACATCAGTCTCACATTACCATGAAAATTTCCAAGCAACAATTTTCACTGAACTTGTCATTTGAGTCAACAGACCCACTTTTATATGAACATAATACATGTATTGCTTTGTGTGTAATTTTGAGCCAACGCTGAATTCTAGTTGAGTTAAATGGACAGAGCTAAAAAAAGAAAACTATAAAAGATGAGGTTTCCATTTGAGAGCGACCGTATATAAAAACTGTGCTGACAAAAAATATGTGCCCATTTCAGTTTTTGCTTTTTTTGCCACCCAAAAGTGTTTCAGATCATCAAGTTAATTCTAATATCAAAGATAATGTCATTGCCTGCAAAGCCAGTTTCCCACTGATGAGTTAATTTATTAAAAGAGGAAAATTATTTAAAACAAACTGGCCCTATGTGAAAAAATAATTGCATGCTTAGTAAAATAAACCTTTTGTGTTTAGCACTTTTTTTGGAGAGCTTAGTTCAAATTTACTGGATACGTCCTGTGCTAGTTACTACTCAAGACTTTTGGGAAAACATTTTATGGTTGGACAGTACAATGATCCAAAGTACCAGTGAGCCCTCCTCTGAATGTTTCTTAAAAGTTTGCATGTAGGATCGTGGAGTGGCCTAGTCAAAGTCTGGACTTAAATCTGATTGAGATTCTGGCACATGATCTCAGGTCGTTCAAGCTCAATAACCTTCCAATATGGCTGAATAAAACAATTTTATTTTTATTTGTAAAAGCCTCACCTCAGGTCAATGAAAATGCTTGATTGTAGTTGTTGTCAGAACAGTTATTAGGTTAAGGGTTTTTTTTAACTTTTTCACCTTTAAGGTTGCTGTGTGGCTTGTTCGGATAGATTTTTTTACTTAAATAATTGAAATGGTCATTTCAAGACTGCAGTATGTGTTAATTTGTGGGTCATTATGGGGTGTTTTTGATATTAAAATTTGATTGATGATTTGAAACATTTATAGCTGAACCCAAAAAGAACATTTTAAAATGACAAGTTCCATGAGACAACAAAGTTAACAAAAAAGGACAAACTATAATTTTATCCAGAACACATGCTAGACACTGTAGACAGATAAAGTCCTCCAACTCCACTCATCAGTCAGGTGTGAAAATATCCCTACTGGCCCAATTTAAAGAGGCCTCCCACGTTTCAATGATCTCTGTGATCCATGCATGAACGATTCTCAGAGATAACGGGGACATTTCCATATGAACTCTGAATATAGAACAGACAGAGAATAGACATAATTTAAATTCTACTCTGTTAAAGGACTGCATTTTAGACAAATTCCCCAACCCAGAACGGACAAGCTACTTCACATAACTCACATTTTACATAAAATGTTTTTTTCCTTCCACTTCGAATACACAAAATAAGACTTTTAATGTTGTTAAGAAGGTGCTTTTCCCTCACTACACCTCCTGAGCAGGGTCTGTCAGGGTGTGTCCCACTGTCCTACTTCCATTTTTGAGAATTCCCTCAGTGGAAATATGGTCCAATGTCATCACTGGCGCTTTTGGGACACTAATATCCAAGTCCTCTGCCTGAGGCTCTAAGAACGCTACCCTCTTTCCGTTGGCACGCCTTTGTCCTGATTCTACCTCTCTGGGGTCCGAACAAAGAATGATGGCCCGTGCGCCACAGCCCCTGGAGCCACCGCCCCGACTTTCCCGACACTGGCAGGGTGTGAGGTAGAGGTAGAGCAGGACCAGTATGATGCTGATCACACAGGAAGCAAGGGTGGTGAACGCCGTGTTGAAATGTTCACCGCTGCTGCGACGAGCCAAGCCCGTGGTAGAGGAGACACTTGAGTTACCAACCATGACCCTGGCTTCTGGAGATTCACCTGAATCGTAGTAGCGTCCCCGAGCAACCACACACTCGTATATGCCAGAGTCTTCCATTAGTGCTCCTTGGATTTCAAGCGTACCGTTGGGAAAAACCGACAGACGAGAACTCGGATCACTTGCTGAGGAATTCAGTGCTGTTCTTGGGGTAACCCAGAAGACAATCAACCCTTGCTGAACAGGAAGACCTAATCCAGGACAGGGTACTCTTAGCCAATCGCCAGGCTCTACGTGATAGCTTTGTGCCTCCAGAGGTATGCCTGACAAATCCTGATGTGTACAATTAACCTCTCGAACTGCAGTCGCTCTACATTGGTATCCAACTTGGAAATCCACCAGTGGGCGATACTGTTTCCAAAGCCAGTACTCAAGCAAAGCAATCAATGCACAGTCACACAGCAAAGGATTTTCCTGCAAATATATTCCGGCATGGCGGCTGACAGACAGCAGGCTCTGGACGGGTACTTTGGACAGCCTGTTGTATGACAGATCCAGGAAGGTCAGATTATGTGGTCCACCAGGGTCCTCAAAAAGTCCCAGGGGGAAGGATGTTAGTCTGTTTGCGGAGAGGTAGAGTCTCTGCAGACTGTTGACATCACTAAAGGCCCCCGGCATTATTCGGGCAATCTGGTTTCCAATCAGGAGCAGCTCTTTAAGTTCTGTCAGCCCTCTGAAGACGGATGAGTTCAGAACTCTCAACTGGTTAGATGAAAGGTCCAAATGGAGGAGACGTGGTGTTGCAGTGAAGGCGGCCATCTCGATTTGGCTTATGGAGTTCCAGCTGAGAACCAGCGTGGTGAGCCGCTGAAACGATTGGGAAACCCAGTCCAGCTGCACGGCTCTCAGGGCGTTGTGGCTCAGGTCCAGCCTCGTGGCGTAGCTTGGAAGACCAAAGGGTAACGCAGACAGATTGCTCCCACTGCAGGAAATGATATCACTGGCACAAAGGCAGTGTGGTGGGCAAGGGGCCACTGTGGGAATGAAGCCAAGAAACACCAGGAGCAGCATGGCTGCAACAGCAGGGTGGAAACAGCTGCCTCTAACATCAGTCTTGCCTAAAAGCTGTGATGCAACAGCATGCATACTGGACACCGCTGGGACAGGACTCAGGTTACCGTCTCACTCGGTGAACACATGTCAGGTTTACAAGTCTCCGATAACACACTGCACACCTGAGAAACGGAAATGAACAAAGGGAAAAAAAGACAGAAGAATCAGAGGGATTGTCTTCTCCCTGTTACGTAATTCAGTTTAATCTAATGAGTACTATCTTTAAATGTTTCAATGCAGGACGCAGTGATTAAAAAAAGACATAATAACAAAAACACAATAGGACTGTGTAAGCCAAAAGACACATGATTCTAAAAATACACAAAAGCCTGATCCGCAGCTCTGATGGTGGCTGACATCACTAACACTTGACAACTGGTGGTTCCTGCTGGAACAAGTGTAATCGGATCCATGTTTATAATCCACATCACCAGTTTTCCACCTATGGTTGTTCGTTCCCTTACTTCATGATTTAATTAAAAAAAAATAATGATAATAATGCAGTTTTGGTTTCACAAACCTCTTTGTTTCACATCTTTGCTGTAATATTGTAAACATTACAGTAGTTAATAGTAGCCGTAAACTAAACAGTCAGCGATTAAGTTGTGCAGCCAATACGGACAATCTTGTGCCATTTTCTTTACACATTCAAAAGCAAGGCGAGCAAATACAGTGTGAGTTTAAGAAAAAAAAAAATATATATATACAATTTCAAATTCCAACCAATTTTTTAAAGTAAATATGTTCAATTCTACATAATTTCCAAAAATGATTTTGCTAGTTTTCTCAATCTGTGTTAAATAGTATCTTCAAAAGAATGTTTTTTAATGGGGTTTGAAGTATTTCCGAATCTATTCTAACAAAGTGGCATGTAAGCCTTTTCCCTAATTACCACTGCTAATATCAGCAGCATTTATTGGCAAAATCTGCTTGTGGGTTTACAAAGATCAGCTTGCTAGCGCTAATGCTGAAGGCAGACATGCTATCAGTGAAATAGCTAAAGGTGTATACAAACTTACGGTAATAATTTCAATTATTAACCTTTGTTAAGTTTACTCATTTATTTGCAATTTAACATATAAACACATGAGCTTTTCTGTTTGTTACTGGACAGAAAATATTAAACTGTACCAATATAAAGCAGTTACCGTTACCAAAATAGAGTAGAGGATGTAAATATACTGGCGTAGGCAAATCAACTATCTATTTGAGTAGTAATTATAAAGGTTTAATAACAAAGTAAATGTTGCAGTTCCAACCTAATTTTAAAATTAGCTACTTGAAATGGTATAAGTTAAAGCTCGGTTTGTTAGCATGTTTGACATTAGCATGAGTGGCACGCCTAGATTAACCAAATTTAAGTCTCACTCAGACACAAACTCTCATAGCTACAAGTCTTGTGATGGTTTCTATATTTTATTCAGTTTATAAATGTATTTATAATACAACCCATAAATACCATTTATAATTAGACAGCCAAACAGATGAAAGAAGCCAATAGGCAACAGGTTTAACCTTATTGAAAATATTTAGGCAGAACAAAAGTGGTAAATATTGGTAGAAAATGGCCATAGCTGAATTACAACAACAAACTAAGTAGCAGGATTAGATTTTAATGAGTAATATTTAATATTCCAAAAAATCATTTTTACAGTGTAATGGGCTGCATAATTAACAGGTAAAACTTGTGTTGTTCTAAACTTTACATTTTTCACTGGGCAGAGTAGAAAGTCAGGGAGCTCATAAAATAAAGCATTTTACTTTTGTATTGTTTTATACGCTTATTTTTTGTCCTCCACGTACTAAAGAAATTATTAGGTGTCTATGATCTGTTACCATGTTATTATTAGCTGTAAAAGTTTACAGTTTCACTGAGACAATATTAATTCAAAAACCAAAAGACAAGTAATTGATTCAGATCATTTGTTTTCATCCAACTTATGCTCGGATTTATCAACGCTCTGCCTTCTTGTTTTCTCTATTCCTCTGCGAAAGAAAACATGAAAGATGATTCGCCCTCCGCCCCTCTGAGTTCCCAGCTGCCTGACCAAATGGCGTTACATAAAAAAAAAAGAGCTAATTCACCTTCCGGTCCAGACTGTTGCCTTTTCCTGCCCGCCCTCCTGTTCCGACGCTCCCGAATCCTGAAACCCTGCAGGGAATTTGGCTCTATGCGGAGCGAAGCGCGTCGCGTCCAGCCGCTCGGATGATCCGCGCCGAGTCTGAGAGGGAAGCGGCTCACCTGCGTGTCGGACGGCATGAGGCGGGGCGGGGGGTGGAGG
>CAEGAF010172343.1:0-10508 GCA_903067075.1 Micropoecilia bifurca
TCCTTACCTTACCGAGGAAAAAAAACATTTCAGCATTTCCAAATCCAATGAGTTCCAAGAAAGAAAGGAATGAAAAGCTTACGAGCATAAAATGGAGCTAATTTGCCTTCCTGTTATCTACTGAAAGCGCTCTCTCTCGTTGTCTGGCAGCTTAAGCGAAGTCTCAGTTTGGTTTGAAATAAATTTTGCATCTCGACGCTTCCCTAATGTCAACACTGAGGTTTTACTGCTGAGTAACAACATTCACACTGAAGCCTGGAAACACTTAGCTAGATTTTATTTAATAGTTAGAAAAAGTAAAGATTCTTGAGTTTCCAACCAGCTGGCTGGATCAGAGCCAGTCGAGCTGGAAAACAACTAACACTTTGACAAATCTGGTTAAAGTTATGTATTGAGAAGAAAGCATTTGTAGATTATATATTAGTCGGGTTTAAGCCTGAATCTGCAGGGAAAATATTGCAACTACAACTATTCTTCGATCTGAAACTTAACATTTTAAACTTAAGATGAAGTCAACATCGCTTTTTATGGCATTTCCAAATATTGAAAAATAATGCAATACAGTCATTATTTTTAAGATTTTACTCCACAGTACTCCCAAATTAGTCTTTAACACCAACGACAAAAGAAAACTGTGGACACTTGTATGTGTAATTTCCATGCAGGGCAGATTAAATAGGTGCGGTGAATTGTGGACAGGTATTAGACTAACAGGGCTTTTGACTCAGACACACACCGCACTAAAATGCTCTGTTTTCCCCCGTTTTTCCTTCCCCACCATGTTGTTCCTCTCATTACCCACTCAGAGTTATCTCAGGTCTGGAAACCAGACCTGACAGATTACAGACCGAGTGTAAATAAACATGACAGTGCCGAACATTAACCAGATTGTTGTGGGTGCAGTTGGAGGTCGGTGAGGGGGCTTCTGTCAACATGGCTGCCTCCTCTCTGCCGGGAAGAGGAATTTATTACCACCTTCGACACGTCGAGCTAATTCCATCAGGGATTTTAACTGGAGGGGAGACAGTTTCAGATTTACTAACTCTCCTCTCCTAATCTCATCTCCTTCTGCTATTGGCTGCTTCGTCCCTTCTGGGATCCAGAAAAGCTT
This sequence comes from Micropoecilia bifurca, assembly GCA_903067075.1. Classification (NCBI taxonomy): domain Eukaryota; kingdom Metazoa; phylum Chordata; class Actinopteri; order Cyprinodontiformes; family Poeciliidae; genus Micropoecilia; species Micropoecilia bifurca. The sequence goes on from CAEGAF010172343.1 coordinate 1,112, forward strand.
GTTGAGTTTGCTTTTATGTCTGAGCAGTCTGTGTGTTTTATTTCTTTGTCTTTGAAGTTTTCATATTGTTATCCATATATTGTTGTTTTTTTTTAGTTTTTTACTTGAGCTCCATTTCAGAAAATTTCTACTTTCTCTCCATCAAACGTTTTTTTTTTTGCTGCAGGAAGGTGTTGCAGCTTAGCAAAATGTAAAAAAAAAAACACCAAGCTGTCGCTGTTTAAATGTGTCTCAGCATATCAGAGTATGAAGAAGCTTTTTCACTCTGCTAATCCTCTTATCATGTGTCAGTGCCAGCACACAGGCAACCGCATTCAACCAAAAATACACCGAGCTGCCAAAAACGCACGGTTAATACTCTAACCGCTATTTTTAAAAAGGCGTTAAAGCTTTAAGTTGTAGCTCTGCTTTGCAGGTTTTCTGCTTCTCCTTTTAGAGAAGATTCTTATCCCGAAGGCAAGAATCCAGCCTCTCTCCATTCAGTCATGTTTCTGAAACTCTGCTGCCGGTTAGCTTTGATCTGAGAGAAGTCTCTATGAGGCACCTCAACCTTAGAGCATTAAAATCCCCCGCGGGGCTTAGTGAGCGCCAGCATCACACCCAGGTACGGCTTCTGCATCAGCAGCACTTTGCAGTTATCGAGCGGCGGAGGGTGAAGACAGCCGATTAGCTGCAGACGTCTTCTGGAGGGTTTGACCCACTTCCAGGCTCCCCTGCCCCCCCGGTTTGCTCCGACACGCTGCATACTGGAGCAACAATCTGCTGAGCTGCAGCACAGCTCTGCATCCACACTGGGGAGATGCTGTCTGGATCTGTCTAATAAATAAATAGCTTGTGTGTGTGTGCCTGTGTATGTGTGTGTGTGTAAGAGAGATTCAAGGTCACTGTGTGCCTCTGTGGAGCTCAGAGTATCCAAGACCTTGAGAGGAGTCTTTTGAGCTGCTGGTTTTAGGGTAATACACTAAGGCAGAGCTTTATGTCAGCAAAAAAAAGAAGAATGGCTAATGAAATTATTAAAAGCAGTCACAGTGGCCTCAAAAATTCTTCTTTATACCTTTAACTTTTTCTGATTTTTAACATTTAACCAAATATGTCAATGTGTGCTATTGCTGCTTTATAGGTCAACACAACGTAGTTTATATTTGTGGAGCAAATTTTAAAAGGTTTTCTGATTTTCACATTTTTGTCATAAATTAAAGACTACAGACTTCATGTTTTACTTGATTATTAGCCGGTGTGATTCATGGGTTAAGAGTCGCTAAAATAAATCTGTTTATTTTAGCCGTAGCCTTATAGACTATAGTTTATATCAGTGGTTACAGACTTGAGACTTGACTTGGACTTGAAGCCCGTTTCACGTTTTATGAAAGAAAAAAGTCTTTAAAACGAAGCTTTATTTACCTTACACTTCACAATTTAGTACCATCTGTTAAAATCCCAATAAAACATCAAAATGGAAAAAACAAGAGGAATATAAGTACTTTTGCAAGATGCTACAAAACTGCAGAAGAGCTGTATTAAATTTAAATCACAGGAGGAAGATTGTACTACAGAGGTTTGCACAACTAATTTTGATATTGATCAGTCAATTGGACTAATAAATAGTCTCATAAAACATTTACAAATGGACTCAACCTTATTCTCCAGGGCATTTCCTTTATTTTATTGCCACTGCAGCAAGTGTACAACCGGTGTTTGTTTTTTGTCTTTTATTTGTTTCTGACTCAGATGATTAAATTTAACTCTCGGTATTCTCCAGGAAGCATTTCAGGATCTGTGCTTTGTTCACAGGGGTCCTGGACCATCTGCATTATTTATAGTGGCTGCATAAAACTGGTTTCCTAGAAAAGTCAAGCGTAAAACCTAACAGTGAAGCTAAGGCGTAAAAAAAAGAAAAAAAAAAGCTTTTCATGAAACTCGTGTCTTCTGATTGTTTGACAGACACATCTGTAAGACAACATGGCATCATCTTGAAGCCATAAGCATGTTCATTATAATAGTCAGTGTAAACAGTTTGCAGGGTTTTCCTTGGTGTATTATAAGCCTGGCAGGCCACCAGGCTTTACTTGTGCCCCCACTAGGCTTAGCATTGCTTATTTTTTAAGTCTTTTTAAAATGTTTGCGTCTTTTAAGACTATATAGTTGGTGTTCAGGTGTTAGTCTTTCACTCTTTCAGTAACTCTTAATTATCAAGTGGTATTTTCAAATCTTCTGTCAACTTTAAAAAATATTTAACTCAAAAACACAATGGGCCGCTGGATGAACGACTGCCCTAGCACCCAACCAATGTGGGAAACCTTGGTTTGGCATCGAACAGCTGGACATGAAGACATGTCCCCTCCGGTTTACGGACTGCTTGAAGCAGCGCTGAGTGAAGACGAGTCCAGACGGCGGGAGGGAAACTCCTCTGGAACGGAAGTGGAGACGCTCACTCAGTCATGGACGTTAGACGCAGGGATTTAGTCAGATTACCAAACAAGCACTCACAAGCTTTCAGACACATCAGCCTTTCCTGTGCTCACAAAGGCATGACTGTGTACGTCGAAGGAATTAGCACACATTATAAGTCATATTTGTTTGGACATATGTGCATATACACTTTTTTTTCTGGCTCGTCCCTCTTTTCCTGTGAATCGCAGTTTACCAGAAGCTCCTGCATCATATGAGATAATCAGGAAAGGTGAACTTTCGTTCACCTGTATTTATTTAGCTTTTCAAACCTCCATCTGGTATCTGGAGCACAATCATGAATTTGGAGGGGAGGGTGTTTTTTCTCAAGCTGTGTGTTTATCAGCCTCTCTCTGAGTGTAAACAGCCATTCTAAGCCTGATATCTATCAGGCTCCCCGACCAGTTTCTGTTTGGATTACGATAAAGATATGGATCTACACAGGTGTAAGATTCAGTCCTCGGTCTCAGAGTGTTGTAGATTATTTGGTTTGATTTTGGTTCACATGGCACATTTTTATTCTTAGCAGCATTGACATATTCCAGCAGAATCGTTTGTAGATGTTTGTCAGGTCTTTACTTGAAGCGTATCAATTCTTCCTGGAGCCATCAACAGGTTGCTGTTTCTTTCTGAACGTCCTTCTCACCGTCGGTCAATAGCGTCCAGCGACTGGTTGATCAAAGCAGCGTGCTCAGCTGCAGGTTTATCTTATCTTTTGACGTCACTCTGTTTTGCCCGATGAGCAGGCGCTGCAGTGTGTTTTCGTGTGTCATCACATGTAACTGTTGGGTTCGCCGAGGAACTCGCAGCCGCCATGAAAACTGTAATTTGTGGCTCTGGAGGAGATCATTAGGAGGGTGAAAGTGCAGCCTGCCGGGTTCAGCACAATGTTATGTTCAATCAACACAATAATGACTTATTACAGGGCTTGCTGTCTGAACCGCTGATGGAGGAAGAATACTAATGCACCACTTTCTTTCCTGTGTCAATGTTGACACCAATCCAAATCTGATGCTTGGTACTAAAATCAACAGCATGTTTTTCTTAAAGAAACTATGATAAAGTATGTTTCATCCATGACAACATAGATTTTGACCTAACAAGAGTTTCTGCAGGACATTATTTTGTTTCTAAATGTATATCTGTCTTGACATTTAGCTGCAGTCTTCAATAAATTCACTCTGGTTGGAGACGGCTCGCTGGTAAAATGATTCAGGGTAGTTCTTCAATCAAAAGTTACTGAAAAATTTGTTTTCATGCTACATGCTTTCTCAATGTTTACTGGAAACAATTAGGCAATTTTTTGTAGCATTCATGACAAATTTTCTGTATATTTCCACTGTCAATGTAACATTCATCTTTTGCAATGAGCTCAAAGTCGTTAAGGGTGGAAGGCCTCCTTGCCATCACCCTAATTTATAGCTTCCTCCATAAATTGTTTAGGAGATTCAAGACGAGAGTTTGCTAGGGTCTCTCTAAATGATTCATTATTTTTCCTAACTTTCACAAAAGGTCAAATTAAAAGAAGACATTGTTGAGAAAGATTAGCAAGACTATTAATTACAATGAATAAGATATGGATTAAATTACAATATGCAATATTTCTGTGGTTTGTTTACATTCTGTTTATTTGGGGTGTTGAAACAGAGATGCACCAATGAATCGACTTTAGTTCAAAACTGATCACCTCATTTAAAAAAAGCTCATAATTGTTTCTAAAAGCATACATTTTTTCAGTTAAAGAAAAATTAGGTTAAAGTTAAGGGCACACGCTTTGTTCAGTAAATAAGGCTAATCCTGCAATTCTTCCATTTAATCAGATCTCAAACAAAACATGAAATCATTACTGGCCAGTAAAAGCCTAACTAGTGCATCTCTGCTAAATAATTCTGCTAAACGTGTCCGTTTCCATTTCTCAGGTGTTGCGAGTGCAGCGCCTCGCTTTCCCACTGGTACTACGAGAAAGATGGACGGCTGTACTGCAAGAAGGATTACTGGGCCAAGTTCGGGGAGCTGTGCCACGGCTGCAACGACCCGATCACCACCGGCCTCATCATGGTAAGAGTTGCCTTGTCGCTCAGCGCCCCCCCGTCCCCTGCTGGCTCTTTGTTTGCCGATGAAACTCGAGTTACACCCGAGTCCACACATTTTTGTCAGCCCGGTTATTGTGTGCCAACATGCGTGGAAGCACGCCAGACCTGTAACCGACCCTGATCGCGTTAGCTGCTCTGTGAGATTGTTTTCCAGACCGCCGCTGACAGAAGCGGCCGTTGTTGGGGCAGGAAGGGCTGATCAGGTGGACAACACATGTGGTCACAGCAGCAGGGACACAATCGTCTCCTTCCGCTGAGAAGTGGTGCTGCATTATTCAGAAGACAAGATGCCAACATCAGAGGAGACTCACATCTGTTTGCTGACTTAATTACATATTTTTAAAGCTTAAGGAAACTAATGCATTTGTTTAAAGTGTTTTCCATGCATGGCAGAGAGTCTGGTGGGGATTTTGTTTGCAAGCAGCAGAAATGCAGATAAAATGCAGGTGTTTGTGTGCTTAAGAAGAGGCTAATTTATTTTTACAGCAAAGATTATTTTACAACACAAAGTTCTAAAAAATTAGTTAATTTTTAAAACAGTCATGAAAATCAGGGCTTTTTTCCCTGTGTTCTCGTTGCTTCAAGAAGATTTTTGGGAGTTCATTTTACATAACATTAGAAGTTCTTCATTAGATTTTTATTTTTTTTGTAGTTTGTAGCTTTCCTTATTGTTTTTACTCTTTACTTCTCTAAAGCAGCAAAAGTTTAGCAGTGTGTGTTTGACTTTCTTCTAGTTTGATGTTTTCTGTTCTAGTCAGTTCCGCTTTTCTAATAGTTATTTACTTGATAACTAATCCTTTTACAGAAACATTGTAAATAGTTTAGGAATCTGATCTATTGCATGTTTTAAGATATCATTAGAGATGTTTTCATGCTGTATATCTGTACAGGATGCTGTATATCTGTAGATTGAAGTTAAGTGAATTTAATAGACCGGTCATGCTGTTGACATTTTCCTACTTTAATCCTCATCCAGATGTCTTGTCTACAGTCAGAGTCATTCAAAGGAAACATTAGAGTCCGTCATTCTCAACTTTGTTGCTGCAGATGTTTCTGCCTGACGGCGTTAATATGCTGCTCAAATTCGGGGCTAGCTTGATTAAAAAAAGTGCTCTAATTTTCTGACAAGACGCCTTAAATGAACGTCGCTTTATCATTTGTTTCTAAATATTCAGCACATTTAACTACTTCTTCACTATGCTCCTATCTTACTTATGGTCACCGTGGAGAAGCTGGATAAAGGTCTGGGCTAGTGCTAGTGTGTTTAATTTTTGTTCTCATATGACTTGTTGATATTTTATTCGTAAAAGATTCCAGTTCAGTTTCAGTATGAGGACTTTTTTTTTCACAGCTTCGTAATTGTAGAACGTTGCTTTTAAAGGCCATAAAGTTTTATGTCTAGTGTTTTAGCTGCTCTCTTGTTAACTCTTCCAAACATACAGACAGATCTTTTAAGATATCTAGCGGCACACAAATCAGGCTAGATGGCTCCTCCAGAGAATTGCAGCAGTAAATACAGTCTCTCTTAGCAGTAAGTAACTGTGTAAAGGCTGAGAAACACTTATGATTTTTTTGAGATAAGGTAAAAAAAAGGATCATATGGACTCTCTAAAATGTAGTTTTGTAGTAGTTCAAACCCAGATTGGACCAAACTGTATGCTGTGATTTGAAAAGAATATATTTATCTGTGCAGCTTTCTGTTTCACTTTCTGCTGGTGGCTGACATGAAATCGGACAGTGGAAACTAGTTTTTGTGGTGAGGTTTTGTCAAGCACTCCGACACACAACAGCCAAATCAAATACTTGGAATTACTCTGGAAGTGATTGGATAATCCAAACAGACCTACATAGACAGGCAGAGTTAAATCTGGAAAGACATTTTGATACGGTACAAATGTTTGTACAGCACTGATCGTGTTGAATATTATCAAAGTGGAAATATCACAACACAAACATGCAACAGTCCATTGCAAAAGCAGCTTGTTGGGACACATATCGGACCTGTGGATACAGTGAAAGATTCTTATCTTCAGGTGTTTGCACTGCAAATAAGATTATGAGGAATCAAATGGCTACACACAGTTTGCAAAGCAAAATCTTTTTTATGCATCGTCTTTTACAAATATATGCTACAACTGGAGGTTAGTCATGAGAAAACTGTTGCTGCAAAATTTATTGATATAGATTTAGGCAAACATCTGAAATTTAAAAAAGTAGGGAAAAAAATAGTTGTGATTTTTCAGTCTTTTAGGCGTTTCCACTTACGTAATGAAACTGATCAGTGCAGTGAAATATTTTTTCTATGTGGTGCTAACACCAAATACAAATATGCTATCAAATCACAATGTCAGAGTGTGCGATATCAAGACTGCAAAGGACATAACTGTGGTAAAACATAACATTTCCAGTGTCATGCATTTACACACTGCTTATCACGAATATATTTGCTGCTTATCACTAATATATTTGCCCAGCTGCATATACTCTAACATACTTTAAATCCCACAGCTGGAATAGTTTGGTCTTCAGGAATTGAGATGCTAGAGAATGTTGTAGTGACAAGGATATTGTAGTGTCAAGAAGACGGTGTGGAAAATAATGTCAGCTGATTGAGGAAATGATATGCAGATGTGTCCTGACCCAATCTATTTAGTATGAAACATAAATGACGAGCAGTTTGGCCACCAGCTGATCGGGGGCAGTCAAATATTTGAACATTTATGGCTCATTTTACATTTTATGGATTCAGTGCTGACAAAATGTGACACCAGGATAAATGATGTCTACAAAACGTTTAGTTGAGCTGATGGGTTGGTCTGCAAAAGCAAGATTTAATCATTTGTTCACCGACTGGTGTTCGTTTGAAGTTAATTACGACCTCTGCTTTTCTCCAAATTTTAGTGTGTAGATTAACATTTGCATTACTTTCAGAGAGATTACCCTCTGCAGTGCAATCTCAGTGAGAGTCTCTGTAAAGTGAATGAATTAGGCAGAGAGATTGCTGCTTCTCCGGTTTATTGCCCCCTCACTCTGCAGAGCCACCAATTGACTGCAGCTGCACTTTAACAGATTTGACATCAGCCACTCTATCTGCGCTGCTGAGGCGGCCGTATCGGCTGTATTACCTTGCTGACGCTTTCGCCAAGGTCGGGGCCGCATGGGTGAACTCGTTGGGCTCAGGAGAGAAACAGTCTTATTTTTAATGTTCACTGATGAAACGCAGTTGTCACAGTGAGTAAAAACCATTTCATGACGCAGCGATGTGTCAGAGTATGCAGAGACGAAATCCACACACCATGGTCAGTTTGTTGAAAATGGGCGACAAGGAGCTTTGTTCTCGTTTCAAGTGATTTCATCAAAGCTATTTTTTTACTACGTCTGTCAGAGAAACTAAGTGAGGATTTGCATTAATTTTACCTGTTATGTCAGAGTTGTTTGCTTGTGGCAGTGGGGCTCTGGTAAGGATTAGCACAGCTTCAGAAAACTGTTAGTCATGAACGAGCAGAAATCATTTCCGTCATGCATCGGTGTTCCCACTGAAATGCTTGACTCTTTGCATGTACTAACCTCACTCTAAACACATTTTAATCTGTTTTAGGTTACAGTCCACTAAGTATGTTAACTATGTTCCTTTCCCAATCAATCGCTCAGTTGATAATCAGCACCTTCAGTAATTAAAATTTTTATTCACTCTGAGATTGATTTACTAATTATTTAATGGAGCAGAAGCAAGCAAACAAACAAGTGTAAAGATAAATAATATCGCAATAATTACACATTACTACCAAAAATGAGACGTCGGCAGGGCTTAAAGTAAAATCCTGAGCCTGAAACTTATAGTTATGATAGAAATTTACTATAGCGTTGCTATTGCCACAGTTTAATACAGTGTCTTTGAACAGTGCAAACAATTGCTTCTAAAAATACAATTAAGAAGATAAACATTCAAACTTAAATAAGACTTCAGTACATTTCAACTCAAAACAAAATGTAACATGTCTGTGCCCTAAAGGTTTGCCTTACAGGTTAAAATCCCTCAATATTAAATAAGAATCCTTTCAATGTTTTAGCAAGTAATTTAGAACATGCAGCATTACCAACTAACTCAGTGTTTCTCAACCTTTTTTGGGCCAGCGCCCCCCCAGCCTTTATCCAGGTCCCTCACCGCCCCCCACCAAAGAATTTGTTATTTTATTATTAATATTACTGTTAGTATTGTAGATGTTTTTATTTTTATGCTGATTTCTGTATTTATCATCAAAAATAATTTCCCAGAGAACAAAAAAGCCATGTGATTAGAAATTATTTTCACAGGCGTCTACAAAAAATGCAATGAACATTCAAGTTAAAATCGGAAGTCTAACAGCAGCCAATTAGAGTGGAAAATATATTATTTTGTGCCATTTTCTAGTTGCTAAATATTACACAAAATGATCAGATAAAAATGTACAACATGCCAGTTTAAACTTTGAACTGTTTGCAAATGACTGAGCTCTGCTACATTAAAACTTGGATAGAACTGTAACTACATTAATAGCTCTTCTTCTCTTCAGTGTTTGTCAGTTTCTGGTGGTGCAGCTCTGTGCTGCCTTCAGGATAATGGGACATCAGAGCATCATCCATAAAATTTCACCCACATGGTATTTATTGTGCAAACCAGAGCTTTCAGTGGAAAAACAAAAGTTCCAGATCCTTTTAATGCCATAGAAATATGAGACAGAAACATGAATTATATCTTTATATAGACCTGTCTATTGATTTATAGATTAATAGTTTTATTGGACAGAAATTACAAAGAACAAATCTGGTTCTTAATCAAATCCTAATGAGTCAAATTGAAAGTGTCATGGAGTCAT
>CAEGAF010172349.1:0-19765 GCA_903067075.1 Micropoecilia bifurca
TCAGTTTTCAGTTAAATTAATTCAATCCAACTTTATAACAGTCACAAAATGTCACCAAAATCACTCTGTCCCTCTAAAATCGTTCAGAAAATCGCAAAAGTGTACCGCATTGTATTGTGTGCGAAATATCGTAATATGTATCGTATCATGAACAGAATATCGTGTATCGTATTGCATTGTATCATGAGATTATTGTATCACTACAGCCCTCACTAGGACTTGGCAATAAATCAACAACAGCAGAAAATACGTCTGATAAAATATTCAATGATTTCACTGAACTCCAATCCAGAACCGCACGGCATTCTGGGGGATGTAGGCAGACCTCTCAACCTCTCACGGTTAGCTAAGCAAGGTTGGTGGAATCTAACTAACTCACTTACTCGCTCTCCAGAGGAAACTGTAGTAAATGTACTTCAAATATTTAAAACAGTGATGAATAATAACTAATGAATCATTACCGATATGGATGTAATGTGTTTTTCATCAGACTCAGACATGAAACCAGCAACTGAAGCCGTTTTACAAAGCCATAGAAAGACTTTCACAAAGTAAAACCGGCCTCAGCCTCTCCAGAGCGTCTAAACATACCTTTTACCTGAACATAGAGGAAAAACTCCCACACAGATGGAGTGAAATATGCAAATATCTAAGAGATAAAACAGTACCTGTGTCGTCTGCTGCCATAGGGAAAGCTGCTCAGGAGCTAGCAGAGGTGAAAGGACCTAATAGCTGCAGGTTTCAGTTCTTTATAAAACTCTACGGCATTGTGGGATATTACACCATACAGGCAAACGAGGTTAAAAGTCAAGAGGGCAATGCAGTTTTTGAGGGCGGATATGTATAAATATTAACTTTTTTTTTCACCATATGAAGGAAGATTCTTTGCTCAGCAAAATAAGGCATAAATCATGTCGAATAGGTTCAAATGTTTTATAGTCTCTGCTCGCTTAGAAGGATATGAAACCTTAACACACACATGCATTTGCACTTCCTTAGAGGCAGAAATGACAGGATCCCAGCCTGATATTTGCATAAGATCAGCAGCGTTTTAAAGCTGTGCAGAGCGGAGACAGCAGAGGGCAGCACCACCACAAGCACAGTATGCAGACATCTCACGTGGATTCCTTTAGTATCAATCCAACTATTTAATTTCACAACTTGAAATAAAATAATGGTAGCAGTACTTCTAATTACTGTCCTTTGTCTGTAGCGGATTCCTTCCTGAGTAGATTGAGAGTCCAGAATGAGATGGAAAACATTCCCAGTCTGGGACGAGGAATTTGCCAAATCCAGAAATAGTCAGTTTGTGGGTTTAACAAAGCCGGTCATTAGAAGGCCGACCACAGAGAGACAGCGGCGGCCCGGCAGAGGGAAGCAAAATCCTGTCCCACAGCATGTTTTATCTCCACACTACATCCCACAACATGTGTGGGGGCAACAACAGGCGATCAGGGGTGGAGGGAAAGGAAACGCTATGAGAGGCAATGCGATTTAATACGTTGTATGTGTGCAATCACAGCTTTTATCATAATATACGGAATCCATTTGTGTAAAAATCTGAGACAAGAGAGTGAGATCCTTCTTATTGATGTGTTTAAAGCTAAAATCTGGAAAAAGGTTAGGAAAAAACTGGAATATTTTGCTTGAAAGTCCCAAAAATTAACACCTAAAAAGAGTCTAATACACAGTTTCTCAGCAAACTGAGTAACTTCAGGTATGGATGAGTGAAAACTCTTAAAACTAAGTTATGTATTGCAGTGACATAATCACAACTAAGCATTTTAGGAAAACAATTAAATCTAATCTGAAACATTAAGTAAGGGGAGAAAAATAATCCACGATTAAATTAATTGTTATTACAAAATGACTGGCACCCAGAACAGATCGCCTTTTATTACTTGATGAAAAAAGGTTTTGCATTGATTTGCTAGCATGTTTTTGATCAGTAACTTCCTGAAAGACCCCATAATGTTTTCATGTCCTCGTATTTAGACGAACTCCATCAAGCCTACAGCATCACAGGTCCTCCACCGTACTGAATAGTGGCTTTCTAACATCTAACATTTCATGTTTAAGAGTTTGTTCCTGTAAAGTTAAATCTTAGTCTCATTTGAAAAAAAAAAGCACATGGTTCCTAGTATTCCTAATAAAATGAACAAATTCCTCATAAAAGGCTTATAAAAATAGTTAGCATGTAGATATTATCAACTGGTTGTTGAAGACTTTTTGTTGGGTTTCTTTAACAAGCAGCTATTGTTCCCTTTAAAAGAAGGAAACAGCTGGAATCCTTATCCAACTCAGTAAACAGTAGCCGGGTCTTTGTGTAACATCATATTTATTCCCCAGGGAATTGAAATTGACATATTACTCATGAAAAATCCCCAGTATAAATTAAACATGTCTTATTTTGAGGGTTTAACATGGGGACCAATAGTAATTGGTAATCAAAAGAATCTTTCTTGGGGGAGATTAAGCTGCTGGAAGACAAGATGGAGTCATTTTGAAAGGTTTTGTGGTTGTGGAGGCGGCTGTAAGTAGTCCAGTCTACGGTCATATGGAAGGCGCCCCATAGGGCCGACCCTTCATATACCGGAGCAGCACAAAGGCAGCATTGAAGACAGTATATAAGTGGAAGTGCCTCCCCAAGAAGAGTCACAAACACCACACAGCAAAGATTCAAGATGCGCAATTTGTCACAAAACATGTCAAACATTTAATCTAAGTTTCAGAATCTTGATATAAAAAAAATGTCACGAAAGCATATTTTCCCTCAGGCACAGGCGTGTCTTTGTGCTCACTATCTTTAAAACAACAAGAAACCCGGCAGTGTATGAAAAAGAAGCAAGATCCCAAACAGTCCCAGATCATATCAGCGTCCAGATCGGGAGATGAAGGCAGAAGGAGAGAAGAGAAAATGTCTCGTATTTAGGGAGAAACTAGCCTAGTTTCAGTTTATAGCTATTAAACGAGTCCCGGCTTGTAGCTCTTGCTGTTCGCTTTCATTTAAATCAGGTGAAGCTGCAAGGCAAGAATGCAGTCACATGTTCAATGGATTCCCTCAAGGTACTGACTCTCTAAGGCAGAGCACAGCCTGGCACAAATATCTACCATCACAACACGTAGTCAGTCAGTCGATCTGAATCTGTTCTGCACCTGTCTGACTCATGCCCTGATGTAAGCGACAGTGGCAAGCCTCGTTTCTGCTACCACAAGTTAATTTGCGCTAAGAGTTAATGGCTGCTGTTCGTCCCAAGCGATAGAAACCAACCCGAAGCCTGCAGGGCGGCTTTACTCTCACTCTTTACCAAAGAAAACACAAGCTTGGGCATGACAGCAGCCTAACCTGCAGCGTGCGTCCAGCCACAACCAAACAGGATCAAGGAAATCCAGGCCGATCCAATTTGGAAAACAGCGGGAATTTAAAAGATTTAAAAACCAAGGATGCAAGCTATCAATTAATGAGTTAATCTAAAGTCAATTGATCTCATCAATCAAGTAATGATTAATTCATGAGCAGCCATTTTCTCTGATATCAAGAGGGCTCAGTTTTTCATCATATGCTGAATTAAAACATTTTTGTAATATTTTGTATCAGGTGTGTTATATGTGGACGGAATAGACAGAAAACTGTGGTTTAAGGTAAAGCTTAAGAAGTTTGTCAAGTGTTTATATTTCAAAATAGAACTGCAGAAAGTGCATTTTGCATATCAAACCATAATCTGTTTGGACCCGTTTTCTTTCCCGTTCTAGGAAACTCGGCTTAAGGATCACCAGCAGTGCCCTCTGCTGGATGGAAGCCAAACTATAACACTAAAAGTCGTTATTCATTAATCGAAAAGAACTAATTTTAATCTAGCAAACCGCTGATCGACAGTTGGATTAATTGTTGACATGGCAGCTTCTGAGCAAACACTGGCTTATGTGTCTAAAAAGAAAAGAAGAGCAGAGATGAACTCACCTATGAATGGGATGGAGGCCAGGGAGTCGTCATCTAAAGAAAGGGGAGCAAGGTTGCCATTTGCTTTGCGAGGGGCCACGTCTTCAGTAGAGCCAGAGTGAACATTTGTGTCTTTGGGATCTGGAGAAAACAATGAGGGTTCTAGTTCATCCATCGTTATGCCGTAGTGAGGGTGTCTGTTGGCGTTTCTCCGCCCAGTAGGGGGTTTCTGCCTCAACACCACCTCCGGTGTTTGCTCCGTCATCTCCGGCTGTCCCTCCACTACCCCTCGTTCCCTCTCGTGGTTTGTCGGCCTGTATGCCCTGTCCTGGGATTCTGGAGAGACCGAGACCAGGGGTGTAGAGGCAGAGGCGATGAGAGGCGCTGACGATCCCTCTGGAGGAACGGTTTTGGGGCCTGGGTTCCAGTTCAAATGGGGGCCAGTGTAAGACGGGTCCCTGAAAGACTGAGCTTGCTGCAGGATGCGGCCTGTCTTGCGGTAAAAAGACGGGCTGTAGCTGCGATATCCCACCTGCTGCTCGTCCATGCTCTGCCCCGCGGGAAGCCGCCTGCTCTGGAGGACGGGCTGCTGAGGCTGGGAGTGGGTCTGGTTGTGGCTTTGTGGGAGGTGTTTAGACTGCGACGGTCGAGGCACTGAAGGAGCTTGCGCCACGACGGTGTGGCACCTTGGTCTTGGGTAGGCGTCAGTCCTGTGGGGAGGCTGTGAAGCCTGTTGGGGCCATGGCTGCCTCTCAGACCGAGACGAAACCAGTCCAGCTGACGCTCGGTCCAACATCTCCAACGAGCGGCCATGGCGATCGTACTGGGCCAGCAGATTTTCAGAGCGTGTCCGGGTGTAGTCAGAACGGCCCCTGTCGTGTCCGGCCTCCCAGTCTCCGGCGGACCAATGGGGCTCACCCTGAGGCCCTTGCCCTGACTGCTGCAGTAGGAAGAGGGTGTCCTGCGAGGCGCTGTGTGGCCAACCACCTGCTTTCTGCTGCTGCCTTCTGTGCTCGCTGAGCCGGTCTTGAGAGTAGCTGCGGTGGCGGGTTTGCATGCCGCGTCCCGAGCGCTCGGGCTGCTGGCTGTAGTACCAGTCGGAGAGAGCCTGCTGGCAGCGATCGCTGCGGCTGTTGCGGACAGGAGCCATCGGCGGACTGGTCCAGGCCGTGCTGGACTTGCGAGGCTGTGCTTGGGACCCGGCACTCTGGTGGTTGGGGTAGTGGACTTGCAGGGGGCTGGATAGGAGACCTCCAGATGAGGAAGACGAAGAGTAGGAGCGCCTCCTGGTCTGACCCTGAGGTTGCTGGCTGGTCATACCGTACTGGATCTCCTCTGTGCGGTGCGCTGGACTGCTGTGACCCACTCCGCCCGGCTCACCTGCCCGGCCCTCCTGCCAGCTGGCTGGGCTGGCCACACCGGATCTGTTATCTAAGGGCGACGAAGGGCTTGAAGACCCTGGCCAGCAACTCCAGTTATCCAGCTGGTTCTGGCCCATGGGGGAGCAAAGCGGGGCTCCAGGATGGGGGGCAGTCCTGGTGCGAGGGTAACAGAGGGGAGGCGGTGGCGGGAGGTTCTCGGCTCCCCCGGCAAAGGGTTCGTTCCCGGTCAAGTAAGCATCTTGTGAGTATGCCTGGGGGAGAAAAAGACCATGAGTGGATGATGAAGTGTTTCAGGTTCATGACTAAAACCATTAGGCTCCGAGTCATCAAGCAAAAAAACTGCTCCAAATTTCAAATTTAAGACACTTTATGCTTGAAGACAGTGGATTGCTTCAACACTACTCTTTATTTTGTTTAGAAGTTTTATCATCTCTCAACACAAACACATATTCACTATAGAAATGCGCCCAATCAGGAAAAGGAAGAAAACACACCACACAGCAGTTTGCTGCACTGACTTGTACATACAGCATTTTCTTTGAGCTTCAGGCTTAAAAGGCGACTGTTTAGTAATTTACGCAGAAATGTTTTCCACTCCCCAAAAACTTGATCACATTCTGCTCTTCAACATCATCCTAAAAATGGTAAGACAGTTTAACAGAAAGTGGAAACACAAACCACAGACGGTGGGGAAGAAACACACCAACACTCCTTACAAGACTCTCCTGCTGCTTAAAAAGGTGTCCGTCATATTTCACTCAATCCTTATTAATAAAATCCTTTTTGCCTCTTTTCCTTGACGGCTTCCTGTCTGTTGATCGACTTGTTTTCTCCTCACAGAAATCCGTCTAGATTCCCACTCTTCACCCCTCTGGTTCTCGGACTTACTCCACCCTGTGGGAGTGCGGAAGGAGGCGCAGCTCCAGTGATGTCATGACAGGAATGCAGGAGATACACCAGCGAGAGGAGGAGTGCGAGGTCAGAGGAGTGGGTTTAAAACGCCAAAGAGAGGCTAAATGCTTTTTTAAGTCAAGCTCTCACTGTTGGCGTTATTCTCTGGGGAAGCATACAAAGTGTTTCTAAGAGACAGTGCTCAAATGTGGCTCGATGTGTCGAAACGTTGCTCCAGGTCGGTGGGAGGGGCAACAGCCGATGCATGTCGGATCATGCAAACGAGAACGGAACAACCTGTGGAGCGACAAAAATGTGTTGCTGCATTTCTTGGGCGTGTGTAAATGAGCGCAAGGAGCGGTTTTGTTCTAGACCTCGACAGTTGAGATACAGGCAGACTTTAATGGACGATGTAATTGGAAAACAGAGCAGAGCCTTGTGAGTCACTCGCCGCATTCTTCAGCAGTGAGCCGATGAACCGACTTTGAAGATAAGCTAAGCACCCAAACAACGTTACAACACTGACCTAAAATAGGAGGCATGTAAGTATATTGAGCATCTTTCTGGCTTTGTGGTTAGAACATAAAGAAGCGTGAAAGGCCTTCAAATTATTTCATCTATAAAGGAAGAAGAAAATGTGCATAAAGAAAGAAATTAGGACAGTATTTCTATTGCCATTATTACTCTGAACAATATAAGCACCACTCAGCCATAAAATGTCCCAATATTTCAACAAGTTGATGTGCCATAACAAGGTGCACAGTAAAAATGCCAGTGTTGAATTAACACCCAAAAGTGTCTATATGTGTCCAAGTCAGCTGGTGTTAAAATAACATTTTAAAAGTGTTAAAAGATTGACACCCATTTTTTGTTAAATTAACATTAGTCTATAATACTGAAATGTGTTTAAGAAAAGTTAACCTTTCCATTTCTGTGTATTGTTTGGAATATTTTCCACTGGATTTGATTGATATTGACACCTTGAGGGTCAATTATTTGCTTTTTTTAACACCAGATTATGTTTTGTGATCAACACTACACTGGTGTTACTTAAATATATTTTAACACCAACACCGTTGTAATGCTAATGTGACACTGTTGAATTTAACACCAGCTGACTTGGACACATATAGACACTATTGGGTGTTAATTCAACACTGGCATTTTTACTGTGTAGATATTTGGTAGAGAAACCAAATATCAGCAGCACAGCATCACAGATCCTCCACCACTTAACAGTCAGTATGAGCTGCTTTCACTTCACAGTGTCACCACTCCTGATAGTCCAGTAGACTTGGTTCGATTGGGGAGCAAAACTGCAACATTTGTTACATTTTCACACTACACTGTGTCAAACGATTCAAACTGATTGGCCTGTGGTGGAGCTGCACTGAGAACCATCGACGGAAACGACAGAAAAACCTCCAAAGACACAAACGCAACCTCTTTCTTTGCAAAACATAAACAAAAATACGGCAGTGTCTGATTTTAGTGGTTGTGAGATTTCTCTTTTGTCTTTGGTAAAAGACAAAATAGAAATTACGCTTGTTTTAGTTGTATTTTCCCAGAATGCACTGCACTATAGAGCATTTAATGCTTCCAGAGCGATCGCTGGTCCATTTGGCATTCGAATCACTTCAACTGAACTAAGACTTAAGTTTTACAGTGGACCAGAGTTTTTTTGGTTCACACCTCCCCAAACAAACTTTATAATTAAACGGACTTGAGTTGGATTAAACTGGACTAAACAGGACTGGTGAAAATGCACCGCTAGTCTCATGTGAACAGAGAAATCCCAGTTGTGTTCAGCAAACCCTGCATGCATAGGAACCAGGAAATAATTAGAATTTCCCCTTGAATAGTTGTATCCATTATGTAAGAACTGCTCAGGATACCAATCACAATGAAAACAATCATTTTAAACACTGGATCTCTTCCCAAACTAAAAATCAATTTATTAAAGTAACTTGGAGTATGGAACAGCAAAAAAAGACTTTCACAAATTTTAACCAGGAGTGGTGGTGCAAAAATCATACTTACCAGCTGAAGCACATCTTCATCTTTTGGCATGATGGAGAGCTCCAACACACTCTCGCTGTGAACGACAAAAACGGGGAAAATCAACAAAATATACTTTATATAGTCAAGATGCAAGGTCTTTACAGGCAGAATCAGCTCTTGATCTCACATCTACTTTATTTCACTGGGGTACACAAGTTAAAATTTTGGTAATTTTCTGACTAAGCTGCCTTCCTCAAGTTGCTTTGGGTAGATTTAAGTGTGAAAAGTAAGCTGCTAAATAAGGGTCCAATTTCAGAATTTGGTCTAAAGTTAAACAAAACGGTCTCTAACAAAACTATTTCTTAGATTAGTAATGCATCACATTTTTACAGCGGTGGAGCATCATATTTATGCATCCAAAATGCATAGGTGACAAGAAGTGAGACGTTTTTGTGATCTCAGGTGATCTTACCTGTTCTGGATGAGAGCGATCACCTGCGAGTAAGTCTTTCCAAGAACGCTCTCTCCGTTTACCTTCACCAAACGATCCCCTGCAGAAAAAGAAGACATGCCGTCGTGTCACAACCAGCAGGTTGGGCAGCAAAGTCCTAGTCTGTAAAACTTCAGAGCAGGTGGGAAAGACAGAAAAAACAGACGACGCTGTGCAGGAACTAATTTCCCTGTGAGGTCGAGGCACGGATCAAAAACAGGAAATGTGAAGGTGAAAGAAAAAATGTTGTATTTCTGTGTTTAACTTCAACAGAAACAGATTCATGCAGGCAAAACATCCAGCTTATGATCTTTATTTAGCCTCAGACGACAGAGAGGTGTAAACACACATATACAATGTTAACATGTTCCTCTTTTTAAATGCCACTAAAAAGCAAATCAATAAAAATACATTAATCTGCAGTTTCATCAGCAGAAGCTGGAAATCAGGTCAGCTACAGGGGAAAATTGAAGAGGAGTTTGTGCAAACTGAAATGCATACAGTGTTTTTTATTGTGTGTGTGTGTTGTGTGTGTTTGCATAAGTTTGAGTAAGTAGCATGTGACTGGAAACGTGCACAGATGGGACTGATACTCTGCCGAGGCAACGAGAACAAACTTTAACAGCGCTGACATTTTCATTGCATCAGTTAAAATAAATCTTGTTTTCATCTAGTGGCAGGTTTTCGTCTAACTTCTTCACATCTCTGATGCACCGTCACGGTAAACTGTGCTCACGTCAACACATTTCAAGAGTAGATGTAGAGCCTTGTCCCTTTTACCTGTGCACAAACCCGCCTTGTGGGCCGGACCTTTCTCTCTCACATTCTTCACAAATATGGTGTCCATCGGCTCCAGTCGCTCTTTCTGAAACCCTGCATCACAAACAAAACTCAAGATTAGGGGCTGCACTTGTTAAGCAGTAAACCCTGACATGTTTTCCTGAGGATTTCAATCATCTAGGGAACCTGTTGGAAATAACATGTGGGAATCTTACAGCTAGAGAAAAAATCCCTTTGGAAAATGTCCGTGTTCTGATGAAGTATCTGTTCCCATTCATCTATTCAAATATAACACACAAGATAAATCCAGCACAAGTCAGCTGACCTCCTGCATGTTATTACAAACTGAACTGTTTTCATTTAAGTAGGTGTAGTACATTTTCTTGTTTGTTTTTCACAAAATGACTTACAAGCTGGCGTGTGCTATATAAATATTAGTAATTCTGTTGGAAGCCAAAGAACTGATAGTTTTAATTTTAAATCCTGATATGAAGATGAAATTTAAGATGCACCATGATAAGGAAAAATCACTTTATTTCTAAAATGAATGGACATATTTTCAAAATATATGATTATCTAAATAATATTAATTCAAATTATTAATTAATTTATTATTTCATTTGTTTACAGTTTGAAATGAACATGTCACATGTTGATTTGAGCAAAAGTTTCAAATGAAAATGAGTAGTTAGAGTCACAAGTAAAAGTAAATATGTTACAACATTAAACAACCATATATATTTAAACAAAACAGACAATATATATATTAAAAAAATAACAAAACACACAAAAATACTGGTGCATTTTTAAACAAATAAATATACTTAGCATTTTTGATGAAAATTTGTAAATTTATCATTACAAAAAACTGGTAGTTTTTGTAATAAAAAAGTCTAGCGTCAACAAGGGCAGGTGCAGTGTCCCATACAATCCTGCAGGTGGCGCAGAGAAACAACAAAACCAGAGGTCTATGAGGAGACTGAAGGAGTCCCACCTCATTGCATCATCTCTGTTTGACTGCTGCGTTTAACTGAAGTCCAAACGACGGGGAAACAACTCACCCTTCCCGTTGCCGTTCTCCTCATCCTACAGGCGACAGGAAGAGACAGAAAGCAAATGTCAAGAAAGAAAGCTGGCAGCACAACATGAGAAATGTTGGCGAACATTAGCAGGATCCTGTCTAGCGCTGCTGCTCTTGCAGTCGTCATGAGCAGGAATTTCACCAAGCGGTGATCCAGGGCTTACATCACGCAGGAAAACTGCTCACCCCTATGCAGCTGAAACATTTCCTGACACGTTTTACATTTGTACTACTGGAGGAAAACGTTGGTATTAATTAAACATGAGTTTCCTGACAGCTGAAATCAAACCTCCTGGGAGGATCGTGTTTGTTTTTAATGAGCTGTTAAAGTCCAATCATATGCAGAAATTGACAGAAACAGACTGGAGGTAAACGTGACATCATGCACTGCAGCAAACACACACACAGAGCGCAGATCAGATAGGTAGATCAGATCACACACACACACACACACACACACACACACACACACACACACACACACACACACACACACACACACACACACACTTTACTGAGCTGAGTGGGCAGTTTGCAGTTGGAAACACGGTGGGCTGGCTGCTGCCTGGCTTTGTGCTGCGCTGAGTGGGCTCATTCCAGGCTCGGGAGACAATGCAGGGGGGTTTAGAGACAGAGAAAGGACAGCAGTCGAACCCAGAATAGAACTGGGAGCCGGGGACACGCACGGATGGACCAGGCCCAATTTGACCTCATCCCAAACCGAACTGGAGACAGCAAGAGGTGGCTGCATGTGGTTCTCTTAAAGAGCTGCTGCTGCTGGGCTGAAAACTTTACATACCAGCAAACAAGGGAACTGTTGCTATTAAATAAGTTATTGGAGGTTTTACACAAAGGCTCGTCATTAAAAGACAAAGGGACATTGTTCTCTGGATTTTTTATGTGTAAGTTCTCGACAGGTGAAGAGGGAAGTCTGGATCTGCAACCGGATCTTGGACAAACTGAAGAGAATGAATGGATGAACAAAACTCAAGAGTAGTTTATCTAATTCACTGATTAAAGGGATATATTTTGATCTAAAAAAACATTTCAAGCATTTTGAATTAATGCTGATTTAAATATGTTTGTGATTTAAGTGCAAACAAGAAGTTTTATCAAAGTTTAAACACCAAAAATCTGAGCTTTTATATCTTTAAGGCATGTTCTGCATTTGCAATAAAATAAACTCAAAAATAATGGTCTTTTATCTCATTGTGGAAGAAGATCCTTCAATTTTAAGAACAAACTCGTTTCTATTGATTACATTTTGTTAAGATATTAGCATGAAGGTATTCAGGCTGCTTCATTCACATATAGGAGATTGTTTTTATGTGAAGAGCGTAACTAAGCTCTAAAGCTGTATTCTTTTTTGTGCCTTTATTTAGAAATGATGTAAATCAAAAACTGTCATTTAAAAAACCACAAGTTTCACACCAATGCATCTTGACCCTTGAGAACTTACAGTATTAGAAAGACATTAGAGCCCAACTGAGTAACACTTATCCTGAGCCCAATTGGACTTTATGTTGATAATTTGGGATATGGCCAAACAATTTCTCCAGATAAGAACAAGGAGTCTCTGTGAGTCTGATTGCCCCAAAACACCATGTGACCTTGGCGTCCATTGCAGCAGGGGACAGGAGGACAGAACCAGGGCCAAAGGCCAGCAGTGGGCCCATTGTCTCGGGCCAACCTGGTACGTCCTGACAGACAGCGAGTGGTACCAGGCTGCAACAACAGAACCCATTGAGTCTGGGCTCCTGTTTTCTGCAGCTGGTGGCTGGTGGGGTGGAGGAAAAATAATAGACGTCTTGTTTCAGCTGGCTCACCCCACCCCAGCCTCCACATCCCTCAATTTCACATCTGGAGACGTTTGTGCCCGCACCTCAAAGAGCCAAATAACCACTTCGCTCACACAAAGGCTAACCCCCAGCACAGGGAAAAAGAAACAGGAAAAGCTTCACAGAGAACGAAAAAAACCGAAATAAACAGGAGTAAAATCTGGAGGGATGTAAGAAGGATGAAAATCTGAGTAGCTTAATTTATTATATTGTCCTTCAATGCCCTTCAGCTGCTGGAATTTGCCTAATTAGTTCTTCCAGTGTTTGTTTTATTCGACTACAGCTTGGTGTCGTTAGCGAGCAACAGGTCTCACCCTGAGGTTGGTGTGCAGAGCCGACTCTGGAGGGTAAACGATGAAGTGGCGTAACGTGAAACCAAAACCCTGGGAGTTCTTGTGGAGGACCAGCGTCCGGGGACCCTTCCAGCCCACGCCGACCCCCTCCCTTCCCGGCCGGGACGCCATCGGCGGCCGAGGGTTGTCACCTGCTGAGGAGTGACCATCCCTCCGCCCCTTAGCCTGTAAACACACAAGCAGGAACAGGTCAATCAAAACGGGAGCAAAAACTATACGATGCTAATATGCTATTTATTAGCATAGTTGCTGATAAATTGAGCAAAATGCTATTTATATTACTTTTTTAATGTATCTGAAGAACTTACAAAATTAGTAAGACAGAATTAGCCTAATTGCTAAATACTATTTATTAGCATTTCTGCTAATAAATAGAAAATAAAATGCTAATTTAAAATTACTAAAATATGTGTAAACAAATACAGATTAATCTATTAATTAAATAATAATTTCCCCCTTCTACTTAAGGTAGCAACAAAATCCATAAAGTGAAAATGCCAGTAAATAAACAATTCACCTCCTTTTTAAACAAGAAAATGTTTTTTTAGGTTTTGAACATCATTTTCAGTCTAAACTTTGAAGTATGATTTTTTTTAAAGTGCAAAATAGACATTAACTTTTAAAATGTAAAAAGCAAACTTAATGTGAGGCATTAGTAAACATTGCATTTTAGATAACACTTCACTTTTTCAGTGAAATTTTGAGTATGAACAAGATTTTTTTTGATATTTCTAATTTACCTTTTATTATTATTTTTTAATTATTTTTAGTCTTCTTGACCAGCAAGACTTGACCTGTGTCTTAACACATGAACTTATTCAGGTTTTAATTGCATTTGTCATTTATGCTTTCAATATTAGTGAGATATTAAAGTTTTGTGCACATTTGTTAGAAACGTAGCTACAGTCCTGGATTTGTTCAGAGGAGAAACTGCACTAATTAATAGATCAAAGCACGAATGTCAAATCAAACACAGGAAACAGCCCGTAAATCCTCCTTTCGTTTGTTTCCATTATTAGCACAAGCATTCCAGCTTTCCAGATGCAACACATCTTCTGGTTTCTCTAGGAAGCACAAGGTGACTCTGCACCCTGTGACATTAACCCCCAGCTGCTGGATTTTACATTAGCAGCTTCCTCATGAGCTCCTGAATGCGTTTCATGTTCCGGTCAATCCTGCATGCCAACCAACCCGAAAACAATAGACCATAAACATCATTTAGAAGGAGCGCCGCAATCAGGAAGCCCTCCAGGCTGCACACAACCATGTCAGGAATCTGGGATTCCTTTTTAGATTGCTCTGACATTGGACTGAGGACAACAGGTCCACACTTTCCCAGGTTTGGAGTGAAGGAAGATTTCCACCCACTTTCCAAATATTTCATTCCTCCTGCTGAGTAAATAAGCAGAGTGAGCTCAGCTCACAGCCACATGTGAGAAGTTTCACTCTCATGCTGCCCTGAAGACCCACATCTGCCAGTCAAACACAATCACCTGACCAAACAGGGACGCAGGGGGTGTGTGTACCCGAGGTCAAAGGTCGGATCTGCTGTGTGGAATACCAGAGAGGCGTCATCTGACTGCTGTGACTTAAATTTCCAGCAACTTGTACGAAAATTAAAGCAAAGGTTTGAGAAGCTGTTGCATGTAGTTGTAATAAATGTGTCTAGTTTCGATTTGACTGGTTCATCTTTTTATTCTTCCTGGTTCTTTGCAAGACTTCAAACCTCAAAACAACAAAAGGTTTTCAATAATGGACACATTGCAAAGACTGGAGACTGCTTGGTAGCAACCCTACTTGATTATTCTATTGATTATGTTGACAGTTAATCAACTAATTGGATAAAAAAAACGCCACATTCAACAGATTTGTAATTTAACCACTTTTGTACAATATAAGAAATTCATTTAAAAAATGCAAAAAAACGAACAAAAAAACCAAACAAATAATTAAATTTCCTTTTTAAATCAGAAAAATCATTCAATTGCTTAAAATGCAATGGAATAGTGAATTTGAAGCAGGTAAAGCTAAAATTATGAAGTTTTAGCTGAAAAATATGAGTTTTTTAATCACAAATGTAAAATGTGTACACACTTTGTACAGATTTGGCCTAATTACTGCTCTAAATATGCTTTTTTTCAGCAAATGGACATCTTTTGAATCTGCTCCAGTTAACGATTAATCAATCACTACATTAGTTGACGATTCTTTCAATAATTGATTCGTCACGATTAATCATTTCAGTCCTACTGGAGATTCTTCAGAAAACTGAGTCTTGTTGGCTCGTTCTTCCAACACTAACAGCTATGAAAACGTTCATGAAGCCCAGGGATGCGACTAACAGCCTGATCTGGTTTCCAGTTCATCACAGGATGATGACAGAAAATTATGCATGGATACAATCACACCGAAATCCGATGCAAAATGAGAACCTGCAGGTGAGAAAATACCTGAACAGAACCAATGCCACATACAAGGAGAACATACAAACTTTATCCCTTATCAAGCTTTGCATCTGTGACTGTTCTGTTCTCCGTATAGAGCAAATTAAGCGCTTTTTGTTAGTCATTTCTTCATTTAATAACTATAAACACGGACAATTACAGCTTTGAAAGACAAGCACACACAAATAAAAACTCTTATATGTTCTTCTAAAATACCTGTTACACTCACAGTACACATTTGCAGTTAAACGTGCATCATCTCTCTGCAAACAGTTTATTTTCTTTCATCCAAGTAATTTAAAGACAACACCGACTCTCAACGGCTTCAAACGTTCAGGCTCTGAAATCACAAGATCAAAAGAACAAGGTGGATATCTTACATTTTTTTAATCCCACCAACCTATAAATCAACAGTGAGTAATTAGCACCTTGTTTCACAAACATCTAAGATTACTGATGTGCCTTCATATGGAAAGCTATGTTCTTTTTCAGCCAAATGAAGATGCATTCGGTGCTTATCAGAGGGATCTGCAGCTCCTCATCCTCCTCCACTCCACAGTTATTTGCTCGTGAGCTCTGGATTGTTGTCCCGCTGCATAATCCAATTGTGTTAGAGCTTAGATGCAGCAGGACAATCAGGATTTTCTACCGGAGAGAAGAATTCATGGTTACATCTGATGTAGAAAGTCCTCCACCATCAAAATACCTGACAGTTACGGTTTTATTTTCCTAAAACCCTCAAAGGTTTTAGGAAAACTCAAAGTTCGCAAAACATTTTATTAAAAACGTTGGGTTCAATCAAGGTGTTTTTTTGAAATGATTATCAGTTGCGTTCGCCTTTGAAATCTGAATGTTTTCTATTCCGTTTCTTTTAGTAACGGATTATTCAATCGATTATTTTTGATAATTGTATAAGAATTTGCACCTTCTACTGATTTTTCATTTAATCACGTAAGCCTGTTTATAAGATGCAAATGAACAAATAATTCAAATTTTTTAACAATAAAATAAATAATATATTGCCTGAAATGTAATAATATAGCATTCCTTTGCATTCCACTTGATTATTTAAATGGCTTAACATCAGTAAGGCTGATCTGTTGATTATTTCTGGATTAATCGATTAATAATTGGATACATTTTACAGTATTTGAACCAGATGAAGCTAAAACTGAGTTCTGGGTAGAATACATTTACAGACATGTTAAATGTTAAATGCAAAACATATGTAAAGTTTTTTACAGTTTTGAATTAATTTCTGGCTTCTGGTTTATGACAGGTGATTTATGTATTAATAAGAGCAAGCTGCATTTTTCCAGCAATACTGGTCTTAAATAAAATAATTACTTGGAAACATATTTTTGTGTTTACTCAGGTTATTTTCATCTGATATAACAATTCGTCCTTTGATCGTAAAATTTAACTGTGAAGAAAAAAACACAAAAAAAGAAAAAATCTGTCTTTCACAACTGACACTAAATCTACAACAGATTATATTTTCTATTTTTATGGATGAATTACATTTTTATTATCTTCAGAATTTGCATTTTCTCCCTTTTTTAAAATCCGTGATTGAAAAAAAATAAATAAAGGATCTATATATATATATATATAAATATATATATATATATATATATATATATATATATATATATATTTGTTTGTAATGTGAAAATTTGTATTCATTTCTTTATTGTTAGAAGACATGACCCTTACAACCACTTTCTACTTCCTATAAATGTTAAAACCATCAGCTAAAACACACACATGTGGCAGGTTTGTGTGTTGCCACACAACAACAGGAAGTGCCTGGCTTGGGACAGGAAGTGGAACAACCAGGAGCGCCTATAAATATACTCTTCATCGTTGAGGTACTTCCAATTCCTTCACTCCTCTCTCTTCCTTCCTTCCTCCCTCTCCTCCTCCCCTCATCCTCCTCTTCCTCAAGCGAGTTCATGCAGTGGAAATCTTTCACCGCACAATTTCTTTTCCCTCTACTTTTAAGTTCCACTGAGGAAAAAGATAAATACAGGAAAAGATTTGTTTGCAGATTTGTGTTGGGGAACATATAAATGTCTGCATATTACCGAATCCGACTTCCATAAATCTGGAGTATTTCAGGCCTGGCAGTCTAAACAATGGAACGTGAGGCCTGCTATTTTCCCTTAGAGGAATGCAGAGAGACGCGAACGAGTGTGAGCGGAAGGAGCGACCGAATCGACGCGATAAAAGGGAAAACGAAAGAGCAGCAGGGGAAGAATCGAACCGGATTCCTCAGAAGGAGCGGTTTCTGGTTTGGACGAGTCAAAACACACGCCGACATGTCACAGGGAGAGAGTGAGGAAGAGGAGGAGTATCGCGCTCCAGCAGAGGGACAGGCTCCAGCACGCTAGTTTCGACCACATGGCCCCTCCCGGCGCTGGGAATACCAAAACCCTGTGATTACCCAAAACACACGGGGCCTGAGCGGGTCTGGACCGAATCCCACTCGGCTGCTCTGGACCGTGTTTGGCTGCGTGTTCCTTCTCGGATAATCGAGTCTGCAGCTGACCTTCCCGCCCGCCCTCTTCCCTCGGGCCGGATAAACGCCTCTCCTGTCACCTCTCACCTTGTGGTTTAAAAAAAAAATCCACTCAGACACGGCGACACGGTCCGGCCTGCTCCTCCAGGAAAGGACATTGTGTTTAACGAAGAATGTCCATGGAGTTCTTTTGTTTTTAAGGGTTTTTTTCCAGGCTAATCTTTGCTTCTCAAACAGACTTGAGGGAAGCAGTGAAGAAGAAATATAACACTTTCTTCTGTCTGAGTTTAAATCCAACTCAGAGGAGAAAATCTGAAAAGAAAAGTTTCTTCTCTAAGAAGAAGAAACTCAGAAGGTAAGACAGATTGCCTGGGATCTTTAGGTAATTTTACCTACAGATACCATATTAGTCTTCCTTCAACAGGTTAGGATAAGTTTATGGGTTACATAAAACATGTTTGTTACATTTTTTGCACAAAATCATTCTAACACATTGACATTTAGGGCCTCTTGTCACTTTAAACCTAAATTAGCTGCTACTGGCTATGCCCCCCAACTCAGCGTTTGTACTTGCAGGTGAAAATGGCTGCAAGCAGATGCACAATTACACAACTGTATGTCTTTGAAAAGCAGAAGTGGAGCCTCCTGCATAACCAATAAGAATGCAGCCAGAGGTTTCTGGATGGTAAGTCAACGACAAAGTACTAGTCTTTTCTTGCAGTAACACCAGCTGACCAAACGTGCTAGAGAACAGCTTGGGTTGCTAGGTATCAGGCTGGGCTTCATTGGGGTTGCTAGGTAACAGGCTGGGCTTTGCTGGGGTTGCTAGCTGAGGGGCAGCGCCTGCTAATTAATTTTTCAGACCCCTAAAAACATGAACTTCTTGTCAAAAACCACATTGGTATG
This sequence comes from Micropoecilia bifurca, assembly GCA_903067075.1. NCBI lineage: Eukaryota > Metazoa > Chordata > Actinopteri > Cyprinodontiformes > Poeciliidae > Micropoecilia > Micropoecilia bifurca. Next base: position 18,628 of record CAEGAF010172349.1, read on the forward strand.
TTTTTTTTAATGAGCGCAAAAAAACACGCTTCCCTCTCATACCAGTTACAACAAAAAAAACATCGGAATATTTCTTAGTACACATCTCTGTGGAATCCCATTCACATGCAATGATGTCATCACAAAAACACACTATAATGGACAACAACCGAACATGCAGCATAACCTGTATCGCCACACGCGAGTTTAGTTTTGTTGGTACCACACAACAGCAGCAGCAGGAGAAAACCCTGCGGTTGTTTCTGCTCCTGACATCAACTATAAAGCCTGAAATGACAGATTATGACCCAAAAATACAATAAGGAAAGCATAAACTGTTTTATTTCCACCAACTCAGCGCAGATTCTAAACTTTAAAAGTTGCTGAAAGTGGTAAGAATGATCCATAATCTTTTTAAACTCCAGAAACAAACGGATTTAACACGCGTAAGAGGCTTTTCTGGTACATGATCGTATCAAAAAGCTGAATTTACAGTCATCGGGAGCGGCAGGCAGCAGCCGTCCCGCTGAAAACCCGGCAGAACAGAACAATAATGCTCTTTTAAACAGCTGAGAGCTGCAACCTGTTTGAAAAGTGGAGCTTTAATGGGCCGCTGTATCTGCTGACAAGCCGTTAATCCAGGGCAGACGAGAAAAACGCAGATGGCAGCGTCACGACTTACCGGCCACACAGAGGGAGAACTTCTCCACCTCTTCACGTCCAGACGCATCCTACGTCCCGACGAGGTGATCCATGGAGCAGCGGAGGAGTCAAGACATCCTTCTCAACCGTGTGTCAATATGTGTTCAAAAACTAGCTCAACCCAGTTGACTGTCCAAGCAGGCAGGCAGGTGATGACGCAACATCAGTTGAACAGGGTTTTCTGCTCTGTAGGTAAACGTGCAGCTTTCCTGTTGTTCAACTGATATATGTCAGCCGTGGCTATTTTGATTCAAACCTAAAAGTAGCGCTGTACAATAATATCGATATTGCGATATATATATATCGATATTTTCTTTCCTAGAAAAAAAAATCGATATTCATCTGCAAGTATCGTAACATCAAACTGTCACCTTGTTCACTCACTGCTTGCTTCACCAGGTCATCAGGCTTAGAGTGATTCCTTCAGATGTTCAGGTTAAAAAGGTATCAAACTATT
>CAEGAF010172377.1:0-22204 GCA_903067075.1 Micropoecilia bifurca
ATATTATATTATATTATATTATATTATATTATATTATATTATATTATATTATATTATATTATATTATATTATATATTATATTATATGCTCTCCGTTGTGGAACAGTCACATGAGGGATCCTAGTTTTTCCGGTCCTTGTCTATGTGCTTTGCTTTGGTCGACTTTCTATTTTGGGTAACTGGCTCTTTAAGGGAACAACACTCAAAAGCTAACAGCTATGAGCTCATCGCTTGCGTTGTCATAGCAACAAAGGCTGTTGCAGCACAACTGAGAAATAAAATGGCTGGCGTTGTGTTGCTCTCCCTCCTCCTCTTCCTCCTCCTCCTGCTGCTCTCCTCTTTCTTTTTGGTATCAGTGAACTGGAGCAGATTGGTTGTGACACCATCCTCCACCTCCCTCCACCCGCTCCATCACCTCCCCACTTTGCCCTGTCCTGCCCCTCTCACTTTGCTCCTTGTTCCGTCCCTCCAACCGTCCATTCACACTCCACACATGTGAGTCAGCATGGAGTGCGTTTGCTTGTTTGCTGTGTCTTCTTGGGTGCTTTTTTCTTTTTGCAGTTCAGCAAAGTTTCAGTTGTTTCAGGTGTTAAAAGTCAGCTCTGCTGTCTCTAAATGATTCCTGTTGACTGTGAGTTTTGTCGTATATAGCCAGGAAAGGCAGAGAGAGGGGCCCCTCATCCCTAAAGAGGACATATGATGCAAAGAAGGTGGAGGGAGACAATGGAAATGGAAATTTAGCCAAAGAGACGTGTTCCTCTTTTTTTCCCTTGGACTTTTACCAAAGGAGTGGATATTTTTTAAATATTTTGTTTCATTTATTCTTTTGTTGTGTGTGTGTGTTCATATTTACGCTCCTCTCTGCCTCTAACTCATGTCCTCGTTCTCTCTCCCTTGCATCCTCTCCTCCCATCCCCTCAGCCTCAATCACCCAGACACAGACGCATGCATGCTCACGCAGAATCACGCGCAGCAGGCGGATGCGCACATACGTACTCTCTCTCTCTCTCTCTCTCTCTCTCTCTCTCTCTCTCTCTCTCTCTCTCTCTCTCTCTCTCTCTCTTTCTCTCTCTCTCTCTCTCTCTCTCTCTCTCTCTCTCTCTCTCTCTCTCTCTCTCTCTCTCTCTCTCTCTCTCTCTCTTTCTCGCTCTCTCCCTGTCACACACACACATGCACGCACACGCGCGCACACACATACTCACACACCCTTCCTGGAGGTGCTGGGAGCAGCTGCAGCATTAGCGTTGAAAGAGATTTTTGCCGTTGACTGGAGTTTGCATCCCCCACACCCCCCCACAGCCCACAGCCCCCCTCCCCCGTTAATGAATGGATGCTACGACGATCGGATCGGGGAGCTTCTAACGTCGGATCGTGGGGGGGAAATTGTGGATATCTCTTCCTGACTTAATTTATTTATTTCATTTCGATGCTCACCATTTTTTTCCTCTCCCCACCCCTCTCGCTGGTGTGCTGTTGTCGAAAGGACGATGGGGTCTTGTGGCTGATGGGATAAAGATGGAGGTGAACATGGTGTCTCCGGCACTGGGCTTACTACGGAGGTTTTAATGCCCGTCGGGGCCTGAATGGAGCTTTTTATTTCGGGCTTTTTTCTTTTTCTTTTTTTTTTTTAAAGCCAGCTCTTTTGTTTTACGGGAGGGGGGATTGGCCGAGCACTCCTGTGGTGAATTGAGCTATTGTCAAAGAATGGGCCTCTTAAAGCTTTTGCTTCTGTGACCATACCATCAATCTCCTCCGGATCTCCCCCCCCCCCTTTTCCCTGCTACTTTCTGAAAAGGGAACGCGCAGCTTCACCCTTTCACCCCTCCACCCACCAAAAAAAAAAAAGCTCAGCTGAAATTCTTTTCTCACCGTCCTCCTTGCTTCCAATGCCCCATTTCCCTCATCTCTACCCCTGCTCCCTCCACCCCCCCACCCTTCCAACATCTCTCCCGCTCCCTCCTCCCACATCAGAGTGGCTACGTAATGTGCCTCCCTACGCATGCAAATGGGGATGCTACAAATGGTGGCTGGGACTGATGTCGATGAAAGGGTGATGCCTCGCGCAATCACCTGCTCCTCCGCCGCCGTCGCCCCGGATCAGCCGATGACAACAGCCCACAGCGCCGACGCGCTCGTTCGTAGCTCGCTCGTGGACGTAAATGAGATGCGTGAATGTGTGTAAAGGCGCACACTGGTTCCTGCCATGTCTGGTGTGTGATCGCTCTAGCGGGACGTTCTCACTGATGCGGGGGAGGCACTGAGCCTGAGGTTGGTCGACCTCCCCCTTCCCCACCTCCCCTCCTTTCCTTTCCCCTCTCCCCCCATCCCCCGCCCTCTTTCTCCTCCCCCCCCCCATTTCACCAGTTCCCACTACCCTTTGCCACCCCTTTTTGCCCCACGCTTCCTTATCCCAGAGGTCCCCGGGGAGTGAAGGCCGCCAGGTTAGGAAAAAAACAGGGGGGAAAAAAAGGGGGGTCACGATGAAGAAGAACCGCAGCGGCAATCTGCGGCGGGCCTGGCCCAGCTCGGAGCTTCCCGAACGCCCGCTGGATCACAATCTCTCTCGTAGCGAGAAGGACATCCGTGTGCAGAAGCAGCATCTTCCTCCTCCTCCGCATTTCTCTCCATCCCCGCCAAGTTATCGTGCGCCAGGTGAGTCTGACACTCCCCCCACCCCCTACCCCCTCTTCTGCCAGAAGCTCCACCTTCTCTACACTAAGGCAGCTAAGAGTTTAGGAAAAGTGATGTGGAATCAGTTTTGAATCAGCTCCAACCCATTGGGGATGATGTGAGATGTAAGAACTGTTGGGAAAGCTTTTCCTTTCTATGCCAGTGGAAGCTGGCATCTCACTGGGGTCAAATCTGTGTGTGTTTTCCTTGATATATTTTTATAATCGCACTTTATCTGAGCTATGTTTTGAAATGTAGATAACAGGTAAAGTAGGTACAGCGTGTACCGTTTGTATAAATAGTTGTAGGATGTTTACCTTTGGGAAAAATTTTGTCCTTTTCTCTTATTACATGTTTGCTAATCTCAGACTATGAAGGACCATTCTCACTTTGCAAAACAAACACTTTTATTCATTTTCATCGTATTAAGCCGTCTATGTGTCCTGGTTTAACACAGCTAAAACACATTTGTGTGCAAATTCAAAGTCTCCTACAGCCACATGAGGCTTAAATGGTTTGAGATACTAAACAGAGATAACGTCATCGTGTTGCTTAACTGACCGTTAAAGGCTGAGTGTTGCTGAGGAGGCAGAGCTAAAGTTAAAGAAACACAACTCAGAGCGTGATGCCGATTCTGTTGTTTCAATGTTAAGACAGGAGGGATTTTTATGTCAAACTTGAGCTTTGGATGTTAGATTCCTCATCGTCTCGTGTGATTCTCAGATGTAGGTCAGGGTACAGGGTCACTACAGCACAGATGCTGCAGCAGTTGCATTCAGCGTGTTGCTTTACAACCTTCCAGCCAGACAGATGTCGACTCTCAGGTAGAGCTTGAAGCCCGGGCTTTCTGTGAGGTACGAGATGATCTCATCATTCGCTACGGCTGACAGCAAAGCCAGCTTATGGCGGACCTGAGAATTTCTGCGTGGGTTAGCTCGGAGCAGGTCCGTCTTTGAGGATGCTTTAGCCGGTTCTCTGAAACAGACGAGCGGTTTGCAAAGGATTTTTCACTGTGCTGCGGCAGATGCCTCACTTTGCTAACCCAGAAAAGGCAGCAGCAGGAAAGAGGGGCTAAGGAAGCCAGAGACGAGGGGAGGAGCCGTTCCTGGCAGCGTGCACACTGCCGCTGTTTGACCATTACATCATAGCTTCACACGCTGCGCCCACTGTTCATTCATGATCTAACTGTTGTGCCTGTGCCTCCTCCTCCTCCTTCTGCAGGTGATGTGTCTCCGATCAGTATGTCACCTATCAGTCAGTCACAATTCATACCACTGGGGGAGATCTTGTGCTTGGCCATCTCTGCTATGAACTCTGCCCACAAGCCTGTCAACCAGGAGGCACTGATGGAGCACCTCACTGCCAGTTTTCCAGGTACAAATCCATGCAAAAACGTGGAATACATAGAGGAGAAAATGAATCTATTAGAAATTTACAGTGAAGTGAAAAAATATTTCCCCTTTACAGATTTCTTATGTTTGCTTTCTTGCTACACTTTTATGATTCAAACCATCAAACAAATTTTAGTATCCGTCAAAGATAAAACAAATATAGAACAGCAAACACACAGCAGTGAAAGAAAAATGCTGGGTCAGATCAGAAGACAAAAAACAACAGCAGTGTTTGTTTAGAGATCTACTGACTTTCTGTTGTGGATAATCTATTTCTGTATCACAAGGTGAGGCACTGATATTGTGGTGAGGAATCTCCATTAATCTCTTGTTATTATTGGGGTGTCAGGACTGATACATCCTGGTATCTTTGTTATGGCTTCATGTTTTGGCTCATAACCTGATCAGCTTTGGGGTACAGAAACAGATCAGGTACATAAAAGTACCTAAACATGGCACTTGATTATGATTTATTTAATTTACTGATCATTAATTCTGTTAATGACATTCTCAACACTAAAAAAAAATATGCGCTGACAAAAGGTTAAAGCTATTGAGCCAATGGTGAAGTTAGTTGAAACACAAATAGTTTCCAATATATAATAATATTTTTTAGTAGTAGGAATGTTTCATAGTGTTTTAAAATATAAATCCTCATCTCGAGAAGGAAAGCTAGTGAAAAAATAAAAATACATAATACTTCAAGATTATTGAAATACAGTTACAGATACAGTTTGCTAAAATTCATTACCTGTTTTTGACTTTTTTCAAAGCATTTCAATGAATCCAGGGAATAATCTGAAAGGGAAAAAATCATAGATGATTTTCACAAGAAAACAAAAATGAATAAAAATAGGCATATAAGGTTAATGTCCCTCAGCAACCATATTAAATTTTATGACAGTGATGGTTATACCAATGAAATGAACATAGCCTATACCAACAAAGACATTTCTACAAAATAGAATGTTTATGTTTCAAGAAAAAATTATTAGTTTAAAAACTGTTGAATGTTAAATGAAAAATTGTAAAGCTGCCGAATTTCCGTCTGTGGAGTATCAGTCTGGTGCAACTAGTACTAATATTGTTTGTGTGTGAGTGGGGGGTTGGCTTATGTCTGGTAAACTTAAAGGCACAGTATTATGTAAAACTGACTTTTTAGAGCTTTACATAATGTTATAATGTTGTTTCCTCATCAAAAAATGCCTGCAGTGTTGCTTTGATGCTTTTGTGTTTGAGAAAGTATTTAAAAATGTTGTTAAAGAGTTTATGGAAGAGCCATATTATGATGACATCCTGAAGGCAGACGGTCAGAGAGTAAGAGTTTCTAAAGAGACAAAGGTCTAATGTCAAGACGTTAAATTACCAAGTCAGATTTCTTTTAAGTCTACTTGCTATGTGTAGCATTTTTATAACGACTGAAGGTAAAATAGTTACTTGATTGTGCTATAAAATTGCACCATGTGGCTGAAAAATACATAATTTTGACCCTTTCAATGTTCTCACGGGTCCTATTGAAAGAAGTTGTTTCAGTTTGCTGTGTTGATAACTTTTGGACCAAGTGCTTCAGACAAAAGGCCTCTCACTGTTTTTTGGTTATTCTGGTGAATGTGAGCAACTGCTTGACTACCATTCAAGTAGCCCAAGGAGGAGACAGCAGCAGCAATGATTACTGCTGCTGTGAAATCCTGAACTTACATAGATCACTGAGCTAGAAGCACATCCATCATAATGACAACACAAGGGGAAGTTTTGACTTTGAGGTAGTCAAAGTCAAAACTTTGAATAAGTTTATACTTGTTCCTGCGATTTTAAACCTACAGTTGAAACCAGAAACTTATATACACAGACTGCCTTTTTTCTCCCTGTCTAAAGTTAAATCAGATCAAACTTCTCTTGCTTTAGGTATGTCAGAATTACCATAATTATTTCCGTTTACTAAATGCTACAAAAATTTGAGGGAAAAATGTCTGGGATTTATTAATGTCTTTCAAACGAATTAGTCCACTTCATAAAATACATGGCATCACAAGGAAAGGATAGAAATTTTGAAGCGACATCTAAAGACATCACCAGAAAGTGAAAGCTCAGGTCCAACTGAACTATGACTCTCAGCATGCAGACAAAGTGGTTTGATTAAAGATAAAGTAAATGTTCTCGCATGACCATCACATATCCCTGATCTCAGTCCTATTGAGAAGTTGTGAGAAGTTCTGAAAGGTGCGTGTGTGTGAGGTGGCCAACAAAATGGACTCAGTTCCACCAGTTCTGTCAGGTGGGACGGACCAGAACTCCAGCAAACTACTGTGAGACCCCGTGAAGGGAAACACAAAATGTTTGATCCATGTCATACATTTTAAGGGCACAAAATGTATATGTAGATGACCATTTAATTTAGAAAATAATTAACTAATTAATTACAAATTATTTCTTTCATTTTTGTGGAATTTAGTTAATAGAAATAATTTCGTTAATTCTAACTAACTTAAAATGAGAGGTTTGGTCTGATTAAACTTCAGACTGAGAAATAAAAGTGGTTCTTACTTATAGTTTCAACTGTATCAGTTGGCTGTTATTCTGTTCATAGTGTAAAATATGTTGATTTCATATGTTCTTATATTATTCTATTTCATTTACTTTTTTATTTGCTTCTCATGTTCAAAAGGAAGTAATGAACTAAGCTAAACTTCTGACAGTGAGGACAGTTAAGTACAACAATATCTATGTGCAGTTTTAATAGTAATTTCATTTGAAAAGGGCATTACCAAAAGTGGGAAATTTTGTGGCAGTTGTTAAAATCAGTAAGTGCCTCATCCGTGATTTTCAAAAAATTTCAATAATTCCCTAAAGAACTGTATTTATTTTATTTATCCTATCAAGATTTTTTTAATCTGTCCAATTTTGAAACCAGATATTTTCATACATGATTGCACAGTGGTACAGTTAGTAGTACCTTCTTGTGACCTTCCTTAAGCTTATGACAAAACTTTGCTGTGGAGGTTTTGACCACCACAGGACATGTCTCCAAAAATGAAGGGATTTGTCCCTACGCGCAATCTTTAAGCTGGCTTTTAATGTGGCTTCAGGACTTCTGGCTTCTTGCTCTGTGAGTGTGTCAAACATTGACACAAAAGAGTAATATTTATACAGTGAATGTAAGCATCTGTCAAGATATGCCAACTGTAAATAATTAATGCAACATACTGCAAGGAATTAAATGTTTAAAATGTTTATGTTTCTGCTGAGTTAACCTCAGATAACCTGTAAAACATTGAGAAGTCTAAGTTATTTCTTAAAAAATAGGAGAATATATAACCATATTTATTAAATTAGAGTATTTTTTTTAAAGTTCATTTATTCAGCTCTGTGAAACATATTATATAGCTTAATTCCACACAGACTGATGCCCTTAGACCTTCAATAAGTAAATTATATATTTTTGCTTAATGAGAACACAATATTTCAGATTAGAATATTTCATCAGTCCTATAAAAAAGCATTTAATACAGAAATGTGAGTTTAATGAAAACTCACATTTAATGAAAACATGTACAAATACAAGTTGCCCCTTGACTTTACTGAATTTGTATACTATTCTTTCCACTAAAATTTTCATTTTACTTTATTGAGTCTAATATGTGCTTCTTGCAGGTGTGCCTACACCCAGCCCAGAGGTCCTGCGACACACTCTGAACATGCTGGTGCGAGAGAGGAAGATATATCCAACTCCAGAGGGCTACTTCATCGTTACTCCCCAGACGTACTTTATCACTCCTTCCCTTATCAGAACAAACAACAAGTGGTATCACCTGGAGGATCGGCTGCCAGAGCGTCAGCAGCAACAGCAACAGCCACAGAACTGTACCTCACCTCAGTCTGGGAATGTCACACCATCCACACCAGGCTGCATGAGAGATAGACCTTCTCGCAAGAACCACAATGACTCATACAATCCCTATCGTGAGGACCAGTCAAGACTGCATGGCTCTGCACTCCAAAGTAAGTCACCAAAGGAGCACAAGGGAGATTCCTATCAAAGCAAGCCACCCAAGGATCAAAATGGCGGGGAGACCCTTCCGAGCACGTCGACCAGGGAACACCGAGGAGAGCCGCCATCATACCCCCATCCTCCGGCTCCCACTTCTCCTCCTATACAGTCTCCGCCTTCTCAAGATCAAGTTGATAAGAGCAAAGGCATTACTCCTTTCCCTTATAAAGCTGACACTCTGACCAAAAAGAAAGAGGCAAGTAGTGGTGGAAGTGGTGAGAAACAAACCAAAAGGTTTGGTCTCAAACTTTTTAGACTAAGTTTCAAGAAGGATAAAATGCGACAGCTGGCTACCTTCTCAGCCCAGTTCCCCCCTGAGGAATGGCCCCTACGTGACGAGGATGTACCAACCACACCCATTCCACGGGAGGTGGAGATGGAGATAATTCGGAGGATTAACCCTGATTTAACAGTGGAGAATGTTGCGAGGCACACTGCTGTAATGAAGAGGCTGGAGGAAGAGCGTACACAGAAGAACAAGGCTGGGTCTTCTGCCCAGCACAGTGCACGCAGCCGGAGGGGCAGGGGCCACCGGAGGGCACCACATGGTAAATCTCGTTCTCACAGCAAACCAAGGACATCCAGGGGAGACCCATCCGAAGGTTCAAACTGGGATCTTGTGTTCATGGAAAGGGATTATCGTTTCTTTAGCCACTCGTTGGTTCGCTCACCTCGGGAAGCTATGTACACTCTGGAACGCAGGCGAAGTGGAGGTGCAACGTACCTGGTTCACAGTAACCCCAATATTACTGAATCGTACTGCCCAGTTACACCTGAGTGGGACGTGTCTGGGGAGCTGGCCAAGAGACGGACTGAGATGCCCTTTCCTGAGCCTTCACGTGGAACGTGTCAGTCCAGAGTGCAAAGAAGTCACAGCCACAATCAGGACAGGAAGTCTCGACACGAGAGGTCAGATCAAGCAAAGGAACGATCTCGGTCAATGGACAACTCTCTCAAGGGCCCATCACTGGGAGCCCCAGAAGACTTTGAACCCAGTCTGGAGGAGCGTAGTCATTACTACACTGATGATGGCACTCTTCGAGCCACACAGAAGTCCTCCCACTACTCAAGGATCATGTTCTCTGCTGCTAAGTTCCACTCCGACTTTAATGTGCCTGATTTGGGGAAAGGGAGTCTGGATGAGTCAAGGATCCGGAGTACAATGGAAAGGAACAAAAGCAGAGACAGTTTGCCGACGTACAATGAGCTAATGGGACTTTCTCCTAAGCCCTCTACGGATGAGTACTTCCAGTGCAATACATCAAATGAAACAATCCTTACTGCCCCTTCGCCTCAGGCAAAATCAGAATATGACACATTAACCTCATCAGGGGGACTCCGAAAGGGCTCTCCAGCTGACCGGCAAACTCCTCACCTTACCTCTCCTCATACAATGGAGTACAAAGAGGACCTGTCGGCAGCAAAGGGACAGAGCGGTTCAGCGCGACTGACGCCAAGCCAGACGCCAGAACCAGCACAAAATGCCCGTTTGACACCACACCAACACAATGTAGATCCTGGAGGGGGAGGAGGCAGTTTGGTGATAAAGAGGAAAGAGATCTTCAGCAAGGACACTTTGTTCAAACCTCCACATAATGCCTTGTCCACTGGCTATGTGGACAGCAGCTACACCAAGTCTGGCACATTGCGGAAAGCCTCACATGCCAAATCAACAGAGGCCCTAGACAATCCTGAGCCCCAGCAGCCTTCCAATTCAGCCACTTCCTCAGCGTCACCTGCAGTTTTACAGAGCAGCTTAGAGCCAACAGTCCCTTCTGCCTCCTTTGACTATTATAACGTATCAGATGATGAGGAGGAGGAAGAGGCAGAGGAGGACTCGCACAAAGAGTTGGCTACAGCAGAGGACAGCAAAGACCATGGGGAAGGAGGTGGAAATGTTGGAGGCAGCAGTGGTGGTGGTGGAGAAGGAACCATGCAGTGGCTCCTTGAACGGGAGAAGGAGCACGATTTGCAGCGGAAACTGGAGACCAATCTGACCCTGCTCAGCCCCAAGGAGACGGAGAACAGCAGCAGCCAGAAGTCGGCCCATTCTGCCCGCTTGGACAGCATGGACAGCAGCAGTGTCACAGTGGACAGTGGCTTTAACTCTCCTAGGTAAGAGCCAAAGTAAACTGTGCATCATTCAAAACTTATCATATGGGAATGTGTCCTCAAGTCTCAAATCCATGTGTTTGTGGGAAGATTACAAGTATTTTGAAAAGTCAGACCCACATACAAGTATCTAAAGATCAATCAGCTGTTAGTACATGGCAATCCTCAGTGCTTAAAAGATAACGCCTTTGAAGAAGCAATACAAGTTTAGTTGTCATTTATTTAAGCAAAGAGGATGATTTATAAATCCATACAAATACTTTATTAAACTTATTTTCTGGATTGGCACAACAGTCAGTTGTATTTCTGATTCCGAGGGAAAGAGTGGTTTTTAGGTAGGGACAGGCTGACAGGAGTCTCCATGGACTATGATATTTGCAGATGACATTGTGATAGGCAGTGAGCGCAGCATGTAAGTAGAGGAAAACCTAGAGGTGAAGGCATGTACTGGAAGAGAGGGGAATGGAGACTAGTCACAGCAAGATGGAATACATGTGTAAATGAGAATAGCACAGTGGAAAGGCAATGTTACATTGAGTAGAAGTAAAGAAAGTAGAGGACTTTAAGTACTTAGGATCAACAGTCCAGAGCAGCAGTGGTGGTGGACTGTTGAGTCTGGAGAGTCTCCTCTGAACATTTAAAAATGTTCAGAGGAGAGAAAATGATTATATTGGTAGAAGGATCCTGGCTGGAGCCACCGAGCAGGAGGCCAGGAGGTAGACCAAACCGGAAATTTGGGGATCTGGTTGGACACTGTAAAGGTAGCGGATGGAGAGAATAGGACTAAATGGAGACTGATGATTCAGTGTGGCAACCCCTGAAGGGAAAAGCCAAAAGAGAAGAAGAAAAAAAAAAAATCTGGTTCCCTCAGAATCAGAAATACTTTATTTTTACTCAGAAAACCTGAGTAAAAATCTACCCCACACTTTTCAGAAATTTGAATATTAATCTTTTTTCCCACCTTATAACAAAGTACTTTCTTACTTTCTTGTTTTGTTCTTTTATGTAACATTCCCAAAAATAAAATGAATTTTGTGGTTAGGTAAGGGGATACATTTGTGAGGCAGTGTAATTTCAACAGAAACTTAAAGAGTGAACAAGCTTCAGTGAGAATTTAGTTTTATTAAAGATTGTCAAAAATACAGCAATTAATTCAGTTAAGCCCAGAAGTATTCATACTAGTGTAAGATTTAGCTGTAATTAATCTTTCAATTTTATCAAGATGTTCAATTTGAATGGAAGTTAACATTAATGTTTTGAAGTGGCCCAGCCAGATTCCAAACTTAAATCTGCTAAGAATTTTTGGAGGACGGTAAAGAATATGATGATGGCAATGAGGCTTCAATAACTTGGAGCACATTACCAAAGATAATTAAATGAGGCCTTACCAAGTGAAAACATAGAAAACAATGGTTAGCAATTGTTGTTTTACATATTTGTTAAAAATGCCACCATGTCATGAGAGTATAATACAAGGGAGATAATCTGTTCTTTCAAATGTCATTTTATTTTTACTTGAAAAATAGACACATATAGACAATTTCCTCCATCTTCTCTGCCCATTGTCATCTGCAGAAAACCACTACCCCATTGTCAGAAGCAACCAATCAGAATCAGAAGGAGGGTGTTAGTGCTGTCAATCCTGCTCGTGTACAAACTGATTAATGTGCTAATGGCGAAGAAGCAACTTACCGTTCCAGGAAAACTGTTTATCCGCTGTCATCAGTTGCCATGCCAACTAGCCTAAGCATTCGTGGCAGGCTCTGTTGTGAAGAACAAGATGTGATATAGCAGAGAGCAAGTTGATTGACAGCATGAAGACCCCCTGGCTCTGATTGGTTGTTTCTGACCAATCGGTTTATTTCTACAGAAGAAATAATAGAAGTAATAGAAGAAAACAGAGGAGTTTGATTTTTTTTTCACAGATCATCTGTCTTACACTAAATTGTCACAATATGACAGTTTTTTTTAAAAAAAAGCCTTTTTTTAAAATAGTGGTTACATACTGCAGCTTTAAGAAATGCTGGATATAAATTTTGTAGAGGAAGATCTCCAAAACCTAACCCCATCTGTATTGAATTTAACATGTACCTAACCATCTAGAAAAATTATGGTGGTTGTATAAAGGTTCATAAAACAGTGTATCATCTGTAATAGCATTTTTAAGGTTGGTGTTGCTTTAATTTGGAAGAAGCCAGCTTCAGTCTTGGACCTACTCTGACCAAGAATTAGCAGGAAAAATAATCTCAGTGTCATCAAAGTTTAATTACTGCCAGGGGTTGTGCCACAACAACATAATGATTATTAAAGATCACAATATTTCTTACTTGTCTCATGAGACAAGTGTCCAGTTGCTGTTAGCATAATTTGTTTGACACAGTTTAGCTAAATTAGAATAAAACATTTCCTCACAAACTTTAAACAATAAATAATGTGTGGCATCAGCCTGGTAGTGGTCAGAAGGGCAATTTACCATCATTCTCACTATCTGATTTAAAAGATTTAACAGTGTCAGACAACACAAATTATTTTGTGATAACAGGAGGAAAACATTACCTTACAAACAATTAGCACAGTTCTGGTTGCAATTAAAAACTTTTCTGATTGTTCAAACTTGAATTAGTTTATATTGCTTACAAAATTAAAAAATTTCAGTTATAAAATCCAATTTACAAAATCCAAATGTGACAATACAAAACTGGCACTTTCACTGCAGTTACCAAGCTGATACTAATGTTGATATGCTATTGCTGGTTGATGTTGGGACAATTTCAGTGCAATTTTAGAAATGTGGGTTGTAGTTGATCATCTCTTAATCTGAAATATTTAGACTGATCAAACATAAACTAGTTAATAGTTTTTAAGCTAAGAAGATGTAAAACACGTTTGGCTAAATTAGCTATCATTCTAACTTGAACAATGAACAGTGTTGGCAGCTAAGATTCTTCCCACCAAGTTGAAAAATTAAACTGAGTGGCAGACAAGACAAAAAGGTGTTTCAACGCAAGTTCATACAACATATCAAACTTGAATTTTTTACATTGTTTATGGATCCTTTAAAATGATTTCCCAAACCTTCATTCTACGTGTTAAACATGTTTGAGTGCTTTATTTAAGGCTGCCCTGAATCTTGCACATGGAGGTCTGCGACACAGTGGTTGTGAAGGTTGTAGGTTTGATTACAGCTTCTTCCGGTCACATGTCGATGTACCCAATGGCAAGCCACATATTCCCAGGTTCTTTAGTGTGTGAGCAAATCTGCAATTTTAGTGTTTTTATGGGATCTGGTCTGTAATCGTTCGTACGCCATACTGTGCTGTAACATGACTCTTCATACTCCTCTAGATGCTTTTTTCAAAAATAGAGACAAATAATACATCTAGCAATTTTTCTTTTTATTTTTGGTTGCATTCTTGGAGACTTTTGGTGAGTCTGAAGTGAAGTATGGTTTCTCTGAATGAGCGATTAGTGCAGCTGTGACCCCCTCACTGCCCTAAAGCCCCCAGAGGCAGCCCAGCAGTCCTTTTTAGGCTGCAGAATCTCTGAAAATTAATTGCACATAAGTGGCTGCTGATTCATCACCTGTTAGTCAGAGTAGGATGTAAATGTAATGTTTTTTATTTTTATTTTTATTTTTTTCAATCTAAAATAAATTACTGCACTGAAATAAATAAGCTCAACTTTATTGTTGTTTATCTAGTTATCTAAGATTGTAGGCTTAAACTAAACAAGGTTTAAGAAAGCTAACCAAAAATACCAAAAAAATAAATAAAATGAATGAATGAGAAAGTAAATAAAAACTCTGGCATAGTGTTTCTTTTGGGTCACCTTTAAAGATCCCAGGCTCTAATAAAGCATTAGCATTCTTTTTGTTTTTCTTATTGACTTTCTTTGTCTTTCCTACAGTGTTTCATCATAATCTCATGCAGATGGTTAGCGAGATGACGGCAACACTGATTCTGTAGAAAAGACAAACAGAAAGAACCAAAACATTTTTGGGATGATTGTAGAAACCCATTGTTGTATTTGTTTTGTTTTTTTTGCTCCTTTTGTACAGGCCAACCTTAATTATTTTTACAGTTAGTTTAAAACTCAGTGGAACATGTGTTGAACCCTACACTTAGCTTGCGGAAACACAAGTATGAGCCGTGTGTTATTGCTTTACTAAAAAATAGATGGCATGATATTTGACGTTAATATGACTGCTTGAAAACTGTTTTCACTTTTTGGGGGGATTACTTTTCTTAAAATACCACTAGCTAAATGAGTCCAATTAGCATGACAGACGTTGTCACTGTTTAAAATCATAAAAGTGTCATTCTGTGATTCTGCTTTATAAGATAAAATATTTGAAAAACATGACAAAATATTTGGTAGCATATGTTATGATAAATAAAGCCATATCCACAACTGACTAACTAGACTTTGGCGATTAGAGTTTTCCGATTAGAACTAACATTTCTGAGTAGAACTGATTCAAAAGAATTGCTGTCCCACTTGCAGCAGCATCAGTAGAAAACACCAGGGTTGTAGGTTACATCATGCTCCTCATATCACCTGTGTAGTATGAGGAGCTTTTTTTTAAAAAAAATGTGGTAAAAATTTTATTTAATGTCATCTTAAGTTTTGTGATTCATCTTACCTCCAGAGTTCTATGGTTCATTTTCCTATAGAAGGTATTGACTGCACTTAACCTCAACAAATTATTTTTGTTTTCTGTGCTATTATGTATTTTTATCCATTTGAGGGAATGTTACAAAGTCAACCACTCATCAACTATAGTCAACCACTATGGTTGACTATGGTGACAGTCAACTACTGTCACCATAAGCTTACTCAGAAGGAGGGATTGCTACAAAGTCAGAGATCTAATCAGCTGGACTTCCTTGGACACATGAAAAATCTTAATATGAAATTGAAAGCTAAATTTTATTGTGTTACATCGTATTTAGGATTTCATTTGACTGTATGGAATGAAATTTAATTTGTGTATTGGTGTTCTGTGGAAAAAAAGCTGTGGAAAAAATGTTCCCCTTAATTCCTTTTTTCATATAAATACTTAAATGTTTCGGATCAACTAAAAAAATCTGATATCAAAAAAAGATATTCTGGGGAAGGAAAAAAAAAAGAGGCCCAGAAAGAACAAGATCTCAATCTCAGTCACAGATAGATGTAACGTTCAGTTACCTTTTTGGAATTTGTGTAAAACTACCAACATTTCAAAAGTTGAACATTGTAGCAAAACAAACAGCTTAGGACCTGGACCATTTCCTCTAAACGATGGAAACATGAGGCCTGCACTGTGGCAGAAAATTCAGAATAAGCATATTAAGCTATCAGTTTTTGACTTAGAGCTCAAGCTTATGTTATGCATGCAGCAAGATAATTATCCAAAGAGCAGCAGCAATTTCATCCCATAATGTCTCCACAAAAACCAAGTGGCTTTCAAATGGCCTACTTAAAGTACTGACTAAAATCAGATTGAGACGCTGCAGCCTGACCCTAAACAAGCTACTATTGCTAGGAAACCCTCCAGTGGGACTGAATTAAAACCATTCTGCTTAATGGCTCAAAATTCCTCTGCAAAACAGTCATAGTCAGTTATCCCAAACGCCTGACGCCAGTCGTTGTCCGCTGAGGGAGGTATTTAATTACTCTATGCTGGAAAATTCTTTTGCTAACCTGACAAAGTTAAAGGTGCACTATGTTACATTTTTGTAAAAAAAAAACAAACAAACAAGCAAACAAACATGTTTTTATATATTTGTTAAAGCTGTCTCCAGTGATGGCATAATATGAGAAAAACTCTGGGAAAATATTGATCTGCTCCACTTCCTTCCTGAGCTGCTGTAGCTGTCTGGAGAAATGCACTGCTTCTGAGCAAAAACAGCCAATCAGAGCCAGGAGGAGGGGCTTCGAGCTGTCAGTCAACCTCATGAAAGCAATTGTCCAATGTGATAATGGCGAAGAAACAACTTACTATTACGAGAAAACTATCCGCCGTCGTTGGTGGCTATGCTCACTAGCCTCAGCATTCATGAGAGGCTGTGCTAGCTGTGGCGAAACAGAGAGCAAGGGGAGTGGGAAACGGAGGGATGAGCAGCGCTACATGGATATGTGATTGATAGCACAAAAACCCTCCTCCTTGTTCTGATTGGTTGTTTTTAGACAGCACTAGCAGCTCTGAGAAAAGTCATAGGAACTCAATTTTTTCACAGATTATCTGTCTCATGCCAAACTGTCACGACAGCTGTAAGTGTAACCAAAAAAAGCCAAAACCAAGAAACCTGTAAGGGAGCAAAAACAAATTTTTTCACTACACTATAAAAAAATTGACTTTAATTTCTAATTTCCAGGCTAACTTTCTGTTTGTTGTGCAGAACACGTGAAAGCCTTGCATCCAACACATCCAGCATCGTGGAAAGCAATAGACGGCAGAATCCGGCACTGAGCCCAGGCCACATTGGCACCAGCAGCATTGGACTGCCTTTCAGCTTTCGCGCCATCCCCGAGCCCCCCACCACGCAGCCTGAGAAACTGCAGAAGTCATCGAACTGCCTGGCCTCCATCACCAGCGTCTGACAGACAGAACAGACTGAGACGGCCCAGGTGATGGAGCTGAAGTGAGGTGTTTTCACCATTTTGGTTTTCTTTTTTCCTTTCTTTCTGTTTTTTATTTTTATTTTTTCTAACCTTTGCGTTCCTTAACCAGTTACACACACACATAAACACTCCACACATCTTCAGACTACTGAGGATCCATTTACTGGGACTGTTACAAAAACAGGCATGGCTTCAAGAGACTGTTCCTACAGCATCAAGAACTTTACTGCAAAAAATCCCCAGAAGAACAGAACAGAATATCAAGACTGCAGCAGGTGCAGAAACCAACCTAAACTACGTTGATTTTGGTGACATGGACTCTAGTTTGGCTTATATCAAGATTCTTGAATATTGGTATTGGAAAGTAGTAGACTATAGGATTCAAGTTACATTTGGAAATATCAAAAAAGCTTTTTATATCGCTTAACAATACATGTCCGATTAAATGTTCTCCTTCCTGAAATAGCGTTGAGTTCTCCAGGACAATTTAATGTATCAGCACAATGTCGAGATAATAAAAGTTGACCCTGAGAACAACAAATGAAAGATGTGAAAACATGAATCAGCTCAGATTTGTGTACCGCAATGCAAATTATGTATGTATACTCGATACTTTTGATATCCTAATTATTATAATGGTGGTATTAAAGATGCTATGTGACCAAAACGACGTTTGGATGGTTTGAGCTTCACCCCACCACACCTGCACAAACACATTACAAAGCAACAAACTCCTTTTATTGTCTGATCTACAGGCTCCTGCTTTCTATCAGAGAAGTTAAGAAATGTCTATAATTTTTTGGAAATGACGCAGCATCGGTCGGCTTCAGGATCAAGATACGGCAGGTTCAGCAAAAATCTGGCCAACAAGAAGCCAGAGAAAGTGGTTTTCCTCTGTCTGTGTGAGGTTCTGAGTGACACCACAAACTCTCCCCCACTTGCTCAACAGTTGTGTAAAAGAAGATTCTTTCATGTATCCCTTTGGTTACAAGAAAGACAAATTTGTCTGGAAATGATTCCAGCCACATCAGTGAGCCTCTTGTCACTCTTATTAGCTTAATCCTGTTTTTGTTTAAAATGTCTTCCAGTTCAAGTATTAGACATTGTTAGAATTTAAAGTTTATTGATCCTTCGGAATGTGTTTTTGCATTGTTGTGCCACTACCATTATATTACTTGAAAATGATCTCAAAACAACAATATTACCATTTATCGCCATAACTCCTGGGACAATTTATTATCCAGCAAAATTTGTTATCATGACAGGCCTAGTTGTGGCTTCCAGCTCATGAAAACTAGAATTTTCAGTTTCTCCGGAAGTTTTTAAATCAGACCAATAACAAAAATTATTTTTGACAAAAGAAATGTCAGATGGAAGTTACATCCTGGACAGTTTGTTTCCTATTTCCTTTGCTGAAGTGTTCAGCTGCTCTACATTGTTGGTTCCTGTGTTTGTCATCTTCCTCCTGCTCTTTTCTGCAGACTCTGTGGGGTTCTGGTCCATGTGGGCTGACCAACAGAACCACCATGGTCATTAAAGCAGCTTCTGGTTCCTTCGGCACAGTGGGTTGGTACCCTGTCCTGCTTTAAAATGAAATGAGCATCTTCATACAGTTTGTCATCACATAGAAGATCTTAGAAAGGTGGAGAGAAGATGAGACAAAAGTTGCTAAAGAAAAAAAAATTGAATTCCATTTTTTATCTTAATTTTATCTATTTTTTCAATTATTTTAAAAATAAAATTTAAGTTGGAATAATTGATTTCAATGTTATTTTTGAAGCTTATTTTCTGATTGGCTGCCTGTCAGATCGATGCTATGCTAGCTTTGGTCCTCAAGCTAGCGAAGCTGTCGAGATGGAAACGTTTCTGACAAGAAAAAGACCAAAGGAAGTGCTGCACAAAAACTATGAGCTGTGGGAAAATAATCAAATTTGATGTGATTCATGTAAATTCTTACGTTTTCTCATGATCAAAAGAGGTGATTGTGATCGAAAAATCGTATTATGTGATATATAGTCATAATATGTTATCTGATAATAAAAAATCCCACCACAGAACTCATGGGCATCTAACATCAGAAGGTTTGAGGCAGCACTTATGCTATAGAAATGTAATAATTATTGAATAATGAATGAACAATGAAAACATTGTAAAAGTTGATGTTTCCAGATGTTAAAGCTCTTTAGGGCTGTCTGAGGTAAACATTTGGGGACTCCTGCTCTAGAAAACCATCACTAACTGTGGAAACTTCACACTGGACTTCAGGCGGCATGGACTCTGTTCCTCTCTCCTTTTCCTCCCCACTGCTGGATCTGCTCTCCAAATGAAGCGCAGCACTTCAACAGAAACGCGTTTTAGTCTGTGGTTCAGGAGTGGAATCTGTCAGTTGTGTGCAGCAGCTTTTTAAAATGCGTCTTGTGAACGTTTCTCACACTTTTGAATGAGTTTTCATCCACAATTCTCTCAGGGCCATGGTTATAGCTTTCACACCTCTTTCTACCACACTTTTTCCTTCCTCTCAATTTTCCAGCCAACTTTTCCAGGAGAGACCTTTGGTGGCTTAGCCGCCTGGCGGAGGTTTTGATGACTGTCAGCTGGACAATTGTTGACAATTTCCCATGATTGTGTATTAAAAATCTTTTTATTTTATTTTATTTTATTGCTCCTCTTGAGTAGCAATAAAATACTACTCAGCTTTCTGGGAAGCCGAACTGATTAATTGTGATAGTTAATAATAAATAATATTGCATGCAGTGATATTTTGGTATAAAATATTTTTGCAGCTGTAGGAATAATTGTTGCTTATCTGTTTTAAACAAAAGCTGTTATGTTATAGTTTGCCTTTTTAAAATGTA
The DNA here is from genome assembly GCA_903067075.1 of Micropoecilia bifurca. Taxonomy (NCBI): domain Eukaryota; kingdom Metazoa; phylum Chordata; class Actinopteri; order Cyprinodontiformes; family Poeciliidae; genus Micropoecilia; species Micropoecilia bifurca. Next base: position 19,679 of record CAEGAF010172377.1, read on the forward strand.
TTTTGGACTAATTCTGTGGTATTTCAAGGTTAACAAACGCCAATCAATGCCTATCATAATGGACAGCTTCTCGACTTAAGTTCTACAAGAATGAGAGATGCACCTGAACAGAAGATAGGAGGTTTTCTGGTTTTACTACCAAAATAATTTCCTGTAAACTCAAAAGTTTTCTCAAATGGGCCGAAATCATCAAGTTGAAACTGTTTGCAGACCATAAAAAACATGCTTACTGTTTAAAAACCCTAAAAAGTTTGTGATTTTGTTTACCAGCTCAGCAAATAGTTGTGTTTGAGGGAAATAGATCTGTAAATCATTAAAGATCCAAAACATAGTGGTTTGGTAGACATGTTTTATTAAAATAAATGCAGATGGGTGCTTTTGAGTAAACACTCATAGATATTTGTGAACGGATTTACTATGAAGGACATTTATGAAAATAGAAACAACATTGTGTTGTTCTTAACATTTTTGATTGTAAGGAAAACTGTCCGCCTGAAATGTATTATTTTTTAATTGGACACCTGCTGTTTCAGTATGTCAGCCTGAATTAGACTTTGAAAATTCAAGCTGCCAGTCATGGAATTTCTGCACCGCGGGGAAAGACTACATAGCAACAGACTTTGGGGTTCATAGGTCAGAAATGTCGGCTGCCAGTTTTCCGTATTTGAGTAAAAATGATGTCTTATTTACCGAACATGCTGTAAACGTAGAGCTTGAATTGTTGAACTCTGATATTTCGAGCTGACTGCAGTTCCCCGCGTGGCCTCTACGTGGAGCTAAACACGGATTGGCGGCTTAACAAGCTGCTGCAATATCGTTGCAACAAGGAGAAACCTCCATGTCAGCCAACAACAAGCTGACCCAGTCTCACAGCTTATGGTTTTAGTTCCTCCGGAGAGAGCAGATTACAAAACATCTTACACAAGAACAACACCACGAGCTTTGGACTCATTATATAACACACAGCCGTTTGGCTTAATTTTATCATTTATTGTGTTGTTTTGTTGTTGTTTTGGTTCGCTTTTAGTCGTATTCAATTTGATTCAGAAAACCTCAATAAATTATGTGGGAAAGGAAAACTTTCACTAGGAAATCCAGCTCCAGTTCAAAGCACTGACCTTTGATAAACTCTGCATTGGTGCCCTCTAGTGGTTACAAAGAAGTAAAGCACTGTACAGTTTCCTGGAGGAAAATACATACGTCTCTCGTCAGTGCTTTTGATTATCTTAATGTCTTTCCTTTTTAAAGTTTTTTGTTGTACACTTTCATCTCTTGAGCTCAAAAGTTTTTTTTATTTCTACGTAACAGTAGAAATAAAATATGTTGTTATATGTTGTTATATGTTAACACACATTAAACAACATATAATGTCAGTCTGGCTTGAAATTGTTCCAGAGTTCGCCATAAACAGACATTTCAATCTGTAGTCTCTGGCAGGGTGGTGGAGTAGAACAGAAAAAAATTAATATACATCACATGATTTCCATCCATAGATTCCATTTTCTTTACACCCTTGTTCCTTAATGGGGTCAGGAGGTGCTGGTGCCTCTCCAGCTAACGTTCTGGGCGAGAGGCGGGTCACCCTGGACAGGTCACCAGTCTGTCGCAGGGCAACACAGAGACACACAAGCATGCACACACACACACACACACCTAGGGGCAATTTAGACAGACCAATTAACCTAACAGTCATGTTTTTGGACTGTGGGAGGAAACCGGAGTACCAGGAGAAAACATTCAAACTCCATGCAGAAAGTCCGGGGCTGGGAATCGAACCTAGAACCTCCTTCAACAGCTCTGCCAACTGCGCCACTGTGCAGCCCATCACATGATTTATAAAATACAAAATACCAAGGAATTAATCAAACTATAATAGAAATGTTCAATAAGCAACTGTAGAAACCACTGTTTTATAGATTTAGAAATGTGATATTCCTCAATTCAGCTGGTATTCCAAGAAAGAAGACAAACTTTTTGCTACATCTAGTTTAGTGTCGTCTCTAGTTAAAACTCTTGTTGCTCAATTTTTTGATTTATTAATGAAATTACTTTTTTAGTAGAAGAGGGAAAACCATGTAAAACAGAATATATTCCTTTAGTTAACATTTTGCAGTAGTAGTTTTATCCATTACATATTGTTAAAACATATTTTAATTGATCACATTATAGCCTTTCTGATTTGTATCTATCATGTGAAAGTAAATGGTCTCTAAAGTCTAACATTGTTCAAACTGATTCAATTCCTTTATGAACTTTTCAAACTTGGATTTTAAAAGTAAGTTTTGATTTCACTATGACACCAACAGTCATACAGTCAGGTTCCTGAAACTATAGCTTGTTAATCTGGATCTCGATTTAAAGATGTCAGGATCTGTGTTTCTGTGTTTATTTTTGAGTTTTCTGTGTAGTCCTGTTCCCTGTGAGTCCTGTCTCTGCGTCTTCCCCGTTGATTGTTTCCCAGGTGTGTCTAGTTCTCTTGATTACCTCTTGTGTATTTAGTCTCCCCTGTTGTCTCTGTTCCTTGTC